>JAAGNO010006442.1:6781-25823 GCA_033439905.1 Ceryle rudis | reverse complement strand
TAATCCCACGACTTCAGCCATATGTCACTAGTTCTCTTCTGATTCCCCCATCCATCTTTTTAGGTTCTATGTATTCCTGAAACGCACAGCAAGAAGCACTACATCAACTGAGGGCTTGTCTGATTATTCAGCAAGAACAGATTCTCTTCCAAATATCAGAATTTAACTGTACTCAATTGCCCATAATTAGAATTATTACCCCGAGTGAGAATTCTCAGGATGAGAAGCAACTTAAAGGCGCACTAGACATTCCCAGTCTACTCACAGCTGTGCGTCCCAGTTAAAATTATTGCTTTAAAAATGGAACAAAGCATTCTCAGGCAATTTTTGTAGAACTGCAAGCTTCAAGATTTTACTTGAGATTCAATTTCTGATTTTGTCTCCTCTCCATTATTAAGAAGAAAACTTCAGACCCTGCAAAATACTCAGGATAGTCCTCTATAATTGTGGAAATAAGTACCCCACACATTTCACTGGACAATACCCTAATTTAAAGACCTCAACTATGCTGTGAACAGTAAATGGACATAGAAGAAAGTCTCTAAAGTTAAAGGCTTGAGCACAGTGTACAACAGACCAAAATATATAGGAAAAATCCAAGACTGAACTATTTCAGACACACAAAATCTAGGCAGCAGCAGGAATACCCGGAACACAGCCCAACTGCAGACAAGGGCTGAGTGCAGTATTTTGGTCTAAGTCACTCTTCTGGTCACAGCTGCTGTCCCCTTTAATAAAATAATACATGGTTAATGAATCACACTATAGTATCAGGAAAGAAGTTCTATTTCTTCAAGACTGAGATACATTTTTAATTGGACATATATTTTTCCATTATTAATTATGTATATACAAAATTTTTGTTCAGATACATTCCTTCATCCTTTTGACAATGGAGCTGAAAATGCAGAAGTCAGGAAAAATTCTGCTGCGTGCACTTTTTAGTATGCAAGTTGATAAATATAAAGTAACAAATAAGTATCAGCAGAAGAATGAATACCAATGAGCAGAATGTAATTAATGCCTGCACATCTTCCAGTCTCTAAGTAAAGCTGTAACTGTCACCGTAAGATGTTTTACAAACATTAGCGAACTAATGGGCAATGTAATACATTATCTGAGAAGAGATAGAAGAAAGAAGTGCTGGTCTGGATCTCAGGATATCATGATTCAATAGATACTGCAGATGTTTTTATTCTTTAATACATATTTCTGACCTAACTCAGAATTACAAAGTCCTTTACCTCAACTATTAACTAATCCAGGGCAGCTTCCCAGAAAAACCTTCAACTGGGCTACAAATAAGTTTTTAAAAAGTTCAGAAGTATTTCCTACATTCTATTAATCATGCATTTTATTCCTAGCTTTAATGGCTCTGTTCACTGCAGCTGCTCTTCAATGGCTCTTACGTAACACAATGACATTACCATTATTTGTTTCATCTTTTCCAAACAAAAATAAGCTCTCACTTCATTATTTCTTAACAGTCACTGACTGTGAAGGTATTTTAAATATTTTGTCCTTAATCACTTAAATAAAAGTCCAACTTAATAGGTATTTTAAATGGAGGAAAAATGGCAAATTAATCGCTATTAAATTATTTTGGCAAGTAGACCAACGGTAGATTGCACAATAAGAGGCTGAGACTCGATTTTAGTAACAAGACTAGTTAGAATATCTGCCCCAGAATTATTAGCTAACTGTTCAGTAGATCAATAATATTAATTAAACAGGCAAGACTGAAGACGACTGATGTCAACAAAGACATCAATACGTTAATAGAGACACTGATGCCTGCCTCTGTCCCCAGGGTAAATATAAACAAAACTCTAGCTGGGTATTCCATGGACGCAGTGCTGACTGCAGCAGTGAGCTATCACACTTACGACAGCGAGCACATAATTTACATTCACTACAGGCTTACAGGAGAACCTGAGGAGATAATAAAGAAATCACGGCCGAGTTTCCGAGTCATGGGTGTTTATGGCTGTGCTAATCCCACTCCCTGGAGATGCTCAGGAGCACCTGACTGCAAAACTGTTGCAATCTCGTTGCATTTGGGAAATGACAGATGTGGAACTGGCAAAGCAAGAACATACAGAGCTCTACCATCAGGTTCGGTTGTAGGATTTTTTTTACCTTCCCCTTTTTAATCAACTTTAGTATTACTGCTGCAGAGATCACCCCAAGGTGACCAAGCAGGACAAGACTGGATGGAGCACCCAGTGTCAAGAAGGGGCTGAAGTAGCTGTATTAAACTGACTGGACATCCATGAGTCACACCCCACGTCAGCCTAGACAGAGGCAAGAAACATTGCCAACACTGCCTGCCAATCTGCATTTCCATGTCAGTGGGCTGCAGCAGCTCATGGCACTACTCCCAACACGCTGCCTACAGAGATAACAGCCCATGGCTAAAACCATGGGAACTGCAAAGGAGCCCTGCCCTGTTGTGAGGTCAGGGGTGAACAACCATCTTTTGATGCTATAGAGCAGTGTCAAACTCTGACATCTGGGTATCAGAGATACCAAACTCTGAAACTGCATTCCTGTTCCAGAAGTGACACATTATCCTCGACAGCTCCAAGTCATGCATTTTATTTATTCATTTTTAAAATGTACTTTCAACTTCGAAGAAGGTCAACAAAGGGATTTTTTTTCTTAAAACATTCACCACTTTTGAGAATGTGAAAGTGAACACCATTCTATGAAATGTGATGCTATTTGGTGATGTAGGGTCCATCAACTCAAATCATTGCAAACAAGAACATTTCAGTGGTCAGTGCTGAAGAAACGGAGAGAAAGAACTGTTCATGGCAAGCCTACACGTGAAGATACAATTCATAAAAGGAGAGCAATGCATTATCCAAAGGGGATTTCCTGGGAGAAGAAGCCCTGGCAATCAAAATACAGCATGCATATAGAAGCAATGAAACAGATAAAAAAACTTCTAGAACAACTGCAAGTGAAAAAGCATCCATAGTATTCTCCATATTATCACAGAATTCCAGCATGGTGGGGGTTGGAAGGGACCTCTGGAAACCATCTCATCCAATCCCCCTGCTACAGCAGGGTCACCCAGAGCAGGGTGTTCAGGATCATGTCCAGATGGATTTGGAATCTCTCCAGAGAAGGAGACTCCACAACCTCTCTGGGTAGCCTGGTCCAGGCTTTGGCACCCGCACAGGAAAGAAGTTTTTTCTCATGTTATATCTGCAGGAAAAGTGGGGTGGGGGTGTGTGTACAGATATTTCAAATGTGTACAGCTTCATAGGTGTATCTGCAGAATTAGAGCAAATTTAGGACAGGAACTTTGTGACAGTATTGCCCTAACTATTCAAAAGCACCAATATTCTAGGTATGTTGTTATTCCTTACATTCTTCTGAAGCCTAGATGATTTGAGATGAGTCAAGATTAACACAAGAATCCTGATAGCATGCTTCAGTATGCTCTGTTCAGAACCTTGAATAATAAACCCACAGTACTCTGGTTTGAAACACCAAAACACCTTTTGCCTAAGAGGCAATTCCCATATCCCAGCAAGATCCAAGCAGCAATGCTCCCCCTCTTCCTCCCCACTCAGCATTTGCTTTTCTGTTTAAAGCATGACTGAAGTTGGCACAGCAGAGAACTAACTTAGGGAGTAGAGAGACAACTAAAGCTAGTAATACAGGAGCTCAAATCAGAAGGCCATCAGGTTTCAAAAGTTTCTTTCCACAGCATTTCACTAGTACACTAATGAACTTGGGTTTGGTGGGGTTTTTTTTGGTAATTCAGTAATATCTTTTTTCGATGCACTTTATACAGATCTGTGGGCAGTGGTAACTGTTTCAATATTCTGGCTTTTCCTCACAAAGGCAAACACTCCACAATAGGATTCCTTTCTCTACTTTTCTCAGTCTTCCCCAACTTTTGCTCTTTTTTCGTAATGCCAGGTACGATTTGGACAAAGTAACTCAGTAAACCGCAACTTCCACCACTACCTTGAAACATGATTTGTTTCTTCACAACAACACTTAGTCAATAAGTAGTTTAGTTGTGAAAAGAGCATGCAGATGCATTTGCTGCTTCCCTGGTGCTTCTAATATGTCTACAGGCAGAGCCTATACAGTATTTTCTTTGGTGAATTAAGAGTGAATGAATGAAAAAAATCAAGTATCCATCCTATCGAGGTTCTTCTGCAAAAGCCTTAGATAAAATACTTGCATTTGGGGACTTCAGAGCATGAAAGACAACTGTATTCAAGTTTGCACACAGAAAATTCGTTTGCTTCCAAGCACTACAGAATACATACTTGTAGGCACTAAAAATGTCCCCCTTGAGTGCCATTTGCCAGTTCTTTTTCCTGGCAGGAGACACTGGGGGCTTGGCCAGCATTCCTCAATGCAGCAGAGGCATCAGGCTGGTGAACAGCTGCTCTTGCAGGCAGCCAGAGCTGGAGGAGCTGGCCAGCTTCTCCTCCGAGAGACTTCTGGAAGCCAGCCACCATCCAAGAGCAGCTCTACTGGATACTAATGACCTTGGGAATAGATGTCATTAAAGCTGAGCTCCACTAAAAGTATCCTAAAAACCTTTATGTGTTTGTTTTATTTTCTTATCTGTTTTTGGTTTGTTTGGTTTTTTTTTGGTTTTTTTTTCCTAAGACAATCTATTTCATCTTCTATTTGTATTTCCACCTGCATAGCTCTCTTCAGCTATAATAAAAGTAGATATTTAAGTAATTTAAAGGACCTTTCAGACCAAAACAACAAATAAGGCAGCTCCTAGCAAGTGGCTCTTATTAAATGCACAGAAATGGGTCATTCTCACAGGATAGCTTCAGCAGACTTGCATTTCAAGCTGGAATTTGATGTATTGAGCAGTTCAAGACAGGGCAACATCTTTGAAAGTTTGAAGGAACAGGGTGAGTGATGGAACATTTTGTTACTATTATTTTATATGCAGAAATGGTTTGAAACAACTTCACAAGTTCTGCTACTGTAATTCAGGATGATTAATAAAGATGAAATTGCAGATGTTTATCCCATTTCAATTCTCCTCTGCATATAGCAGCTCCCAGCTTGGTTTGATTAGTACAAGTAATATAAGAAGGAACAAGATGCTGCACACCTTGTAGTTAATAGTTAGACCACATAGAAAATGTGAAAATAACAACTTCCTGCCCCCCTCTCCCCCTTTTTTTTTTCATTATAGGTAAAATATTAGCCACACCAAATCACATCAGTGAAGTCACATTTTCCTCCTCCTATTTCAGTCTATTTAAAAAAAAAAAAGGTGTTTTAACAGAAATAGGTTAATGTTTGAAAATGAAATTTAGCTAGACTCCAGACAACGATGTGATGGCATTTTTTGCAATGAGTTTCATTCACTGAGGACTGTTCCAGCCAGCTCTGGTAGACATGGTAACTGCAAGTGTTTTAGCCTGGAAATTAAGGTGTGCTCCCTGACTAGATGGATTCACACTTAAATATAGTTCACAAAACAGTGTGACAGAGGTCTCTTGGCATGGACACAAATACAGCATAAGCAGAGAACAGGTTTATCTTTAAGGCCAACTGTAATAAAAAAAGAAAATTAAAAAATTAAAAAAAAAAAATCAAAATCCAACAACTACCTACCCCAAATTGTCTTCAGTTTTTAAAGATACTGGGAGCGATGACTATACATGCTTACAGATTCCATATTCCTTAAAGTAAAACAGAATGAGATTTAAATTCTCTGATTTTCTTTATCAATGCTACATTGATTTCTGAAAAGAGATATAGAGTACTTACCCTATTTAGCGTTTAGTATGCACACTACAATGTACATGCTCTTTTTTTTCCCCCCACAGTTTTTAGGGCGTAATTAATAACACAGTTAGAACACATTACTATGAAGATGCTTATTCAGCTCTTCTAGAAATTCAAAACAAGAACACTTTCAAATCAGTTTTTTTATATATAATATGCAATTCTTTGGGAGAATAAACCACAGAAATATTATAACGAATTCTAACTGTAAGCCTCTTAACATAAGTTTGTCTAAAACAATTAGCTGCTTTCCCATGAAAATGTCTGAAAATAGAACGGCACATTCTGAAATAAATGTGTCACATATTCACACAACCATTGTGGATTGCTAATAAACAGCCTTAATGGTAACCACACCACTGAGACATGTTTCGGTCTGAGGCTTTGAAAATCCAAGCACAAAATATCATAACAGTGTTTACCATCTAACATTGTTTTGAACGCCAAACTTTAAAAATTAAAAAAAAAAAAAAAAAGTAGTTATTAAAATACAACATTCTTGAACTTCGTTTCTGACATGGTGTCCCGTAGACCACACCCATCACAGACGACCAACAGATGTGTAGAGAATGGTAAAAAAGAAAATAAACTGGGTTTGTTTAGCCTGGAGGCAAGAGCACGTGAGGGAAATAACGCCAGCCTTCCAGATCCTGAAAGGAGATTACTGGAGATGAAGGAACCAAGCTCTTCACTGAGGTGCATGGCTAGGGAACGGGACAGCTGTCAACTGAATCAGGGGAGGTCCTGGCTAAAGAAGGCAAGATTTTTTTCCCTGTGAGGATACCTAAGCACTCAAACAGAGCCCCAGAGTAGTTATAAAATCTTCAACTTCAGAGATTTTTCTAGATCTGACTGGACAAACCACGAGCAAACTGGTCTGATTTCAGAGCAGATCCTGCTTTGAGCAGGAAGTTGGAATAGATGACCTCCAAGGTCATTTAAACTTGAACAATTCTGTGATTTAATTGTATTCTGATACTTCTCTGGTTTACAAGAACTTATACTTCAGTGACTCCCTAACCACAGGAGCATATTACAGGTTAATAAACCTGAGTAAATTTTTCTGTCATGACTGTGTCTTTTGAATCTGCATGAACTCAGTATCAACTATGTTCTCTGTTAGAGCATTGCAAAGCTTTATTATGCTTTACAGGAAAAAAACCCAACCTTCTATTTTCTTAATCAGCCTTCATTTTCTGTTCAGCAGCTATGATTACAGGAGAGGTTGCATGATGACACTTACTCTCTCTATAAAACTCAAACCTATTGACCCTGGGAATTCCCTTCCCCATCCCACCAGTCATCCCTTCACAGGCTGAAGGAGGTGAAGTCAACCATGCTTTGTACAGAAGCTATTCCTTGGACAATTCCTGACTCCTTTCTCCTTGTTTTTTACTACTTCACTGCAGTACCTCTACAGATCAAGATATTTTTTGTAAGAAATTAAGAAAATGTTCAGTAAATAGCAAGTGCAGCTGTCTAAACAGTTACCCTCCTAGCAAAAAAAAAAGGAAAAAAAAATAGTTTTTTCAGGGTAGGCTCAACTTTTTACTTCCTCAATAGACCTTCAATAATCCCACTGATAATAAAAACGATAGAAGGAACTTTACCAAGCAGATCATTAAGGTTGTAACTTCCAGACATAACCATCTTTGGAGGTTCTCATTGCTTCTCTGGCCCCATCAGAACGTGTTGAGGACTAGGGCAATATGCCACCTTCACTAGTCACAAGGAAGACAGATGGCATTGGAGGCAGCAAGCAAAGTTACAGTAGGTAAATCTGTTCTGTTTCCATAATTGTGGAGGCTGTTAAATTTGCTAGCTGAATTTCAAAAAAAGCATGCCTATTAATTCAGGTTTTGCAAGCCTCAGTAGTATTGGGTATTTTTGTTCTTTCAAAAAAAATATTCAAAGATGTTTCCAGTATAAATAAATCAGGATATTTCACTTGTTGGAAACAAAGTTAATTTGCTTTCATTTTACTTGACTGATAAACTGATAATTTCTTGCAACATATGCTCCAGAGAAACACTGATTTTAGGCTAACTTAAAATGCAACTGAAAATTCAAAACTAGAACTAAATGCAAATATATCAGAAGACCACTAGTTTTCTGACACTGCTAATATTATTATCATGAACTATGCAAATAGTTGCTAGACATCTGACCACTCAGCCTCTATAAGGAGCTATATCTAGGCTTTTTTTTTTTTTTATGCTACATCTGATGTGCCCTAAAAATTAATGGGGGAAAAAAAAAAAGAGGAATTCCTCATATTTAGGATTATATTTCAGGTAATAATGTGGAGCTGTGGCATACTATATTGTGTGCTTTGTCAGAGAAGCATATTCTTCTGCCTTTGTACAGGCACAAACTAAGAACTGAAACAGTTCAGCATGGGAATGTTCAATTAAAAGAACTTTAATGTCCATGAGACTGTCTCAATCTTTCCGTCCCAAAGAAGATTACAAAGATATATGAGGATTACTTATATAGGACAAAAACAACTCTTGTTAAGACTGCTGAAAAAAATGCATGGAAAGAACGAAAGCAGCAGGCTCCTGAGGTAGCTCAGCAAGCCTGAGGCATCCTACAAAAAGCCTCACTGAGTGTGTTCCAGCAGAGGGTGAGGGGGATGAAGGTCATGCCTTGAGAGGGAATGGCAAAGAATGAGAGGTGGGAATTTTCCTTTTAAATTCTCCTCCTAGGAGGTGTCTGCATGAAGTTGAACACAAACTTAAAATAGAAAGCAAACATAGGAAGAAAGTTTCATCACACAAGGCTACTGGGGTCAGCTTAGGCATGACAAATGTCTTTAAATCTTATAGACTTCTCAGCCCAGTTTGACATTTAATAGACATGGATAATAAGGGTATTTTTTACTTTCCAAGTAAACACCTGAATTTCTCTACCTATATACTTAAAACCAACCAAATACTCTTCTGTTGTAGGCAAGAAAAGCTTTCTTGATTTTTTGGTATCTAGTCCAATGCCTTGCGTCTCAAATCCTGTTTCAGTATAAATATTTTCTTAATACTCCAGTCATACTATTTTAGTACCCCCGTCACGGAGAAAGTCTTTCTGGGGTTGGGACTAAATTTACAACCTACCTCCCCAATTCATCTATTTCTCCTCCCTGGGTCACAGGGTTTTGCTCTGTGAGATCCAAAAGATGAGCTGAATGTGTAGTGAAGCACAACCATTCTGCCTGGGAGAGGGTCCTACCTGGTAAGCTTGGGAAAAAAGGCAAAGGGACAAATAAAGGCAGCAGATATCTAATGCAACATGGCTAGTGAGTGTTCTACCTCCTTCAGATCAGACGAGGATGCTTTTGGAAAATGAAGGAACTTAAATGCCAAGAGTGAGTCATCCATAGTAAGAATACAACACAGACTTGCCAGCAGCTCTGAGTTGGTCTCTACTTTCTCAGTGTATGGTGAACACTATTACTGAACTGTGCAGCTTCTCTAGAAAGTATAATTAGCCAGAGGCATGGGCACAGAGAGGCTTTTAAAAAACAAAAAAAGGATGACAAGTTATTAATGTAGTTGGTTCAGGCTTTAGTCTTTAATTGAAACCGAAGGTTAGCATATGTAAAAAAAGTAAATCTTAAAACTTCCTGAAGTGTTATTGTTATTCCATGGCAATAAAGCGAAAACAACCCAGAGGCTGCATTTCTTATCCAGGCCACAAGTGTTCCAATAACTGACACGCGGCAATACAAGATATATTAAGGTGCATTCAATACGTGTTGCACGAGCAGGTCTGTCCACACAAAACTGCAGAATGATTCCAAGTGAAAGAGCTAAGCTTTGTACACAGTCAATATATGAATTACCTTGTTGCTATAGCAACATGAATTAGGTGGAGAACCACAACTGCTGGTGGCTCCTTCCTGCGATTCAGCTCATCTTATTGTATGTCAGACAATGCATTGTGGCATTATAGTCCCTGCAGCAGCCAAATGAAGCAAAAGTTTCACTTCTTATGAAGACCAATTTCAATATTATTTTTTACCTTAGCGGGTGAAGGGAATCGTCTGCCTCCAGAAAGGCCAGATTGCTACAAAACACTGGCCACTCACCACTGAAGAAAAACATTATCTTAGACGTGATCTCTGCTATATATAAGCCAAGTATCTTTGGCTTTCTCTGATCAGTGCAATGCACTGCATACAAGTGGCCTTCAGAAATAAAATATAAGTAGATTTTATACTGTAGAGCGTAAGACCAGGTCTAACATGAGATGAGTCACCAAAATGACTCAGTTCTTGCTTGTTCTTGTTATTCAGACACTGATACAATATGGCAGTAGTCTGCCTTACTTAAGGCATATTTATAGAAGCTTGAGTCACCAACTAATGAAAGTCGCCTTTTGGAAATGAAACAGTCGTTAGGAAGTCGGTGCACAAAATTCTTAGTGCAGACGTACCCCAGAGACACTATAAGGATTTCACTAGTCGCATCTGAATCCACACTCACAATATAAAACTTACTCAGCAGTTTTTATTAATACGAAGTATGCAGATTACCTTCCTCAAGGCCACATCTCTTGATGTGTATTTAGAAGACTTTAAAAAAGTGACTTCACGTAAAACTTAAGAGTCTTCAGTATTTTGCATTAGGCCTCAACCATACAGACACCCAGCTATCACAGAGAAGCTTTATTATAGGAATAAAATCTCTTAACATCATATCTGTTACCATATCTATCCTAGCTTCTTGGAAGAAGGAAAGGTGTATAAACATGAACAAAATTAGAATTTATAAACAAAGCTAAAAGAATGGGAAGTGAACCTTCGACATGAGCTCATAGCCCTTTTGCTGCTTTTTGCCCAGAAATATCACAGCCCAGACTGATTTCTAAAGCTGACAGTAACACCTATTTCCCTGTATGAAGTTACAAAGCATTTTGCTAAACAAAAATAATCGTTTGGGATTGGTCTCTAGATTAAAATAACATCTGTAAATTACAAACAAACAAATGCAGTTTAAAAAACTTAAATTATTTACTTAACACGCTTGTCTGTCTACATCTTAAGTGCTGACCTAATTAGATAATTTTAGCATATCAGGTTGGAGACAAAACTAATGGACAAGGTTTCAAAGATTGCAGTGGCAATAACTTGCTCAACTTATTAAACAAAGGAGACATCCATCCATGGATGAGATCCTTGTTAGAGAGTAATGAAAACCTACGACTCCATTTGTACAAAGAGCTTCTATAAATAAAAGAATACTATGGAACAACCTAGAATAAGAAGTGAATGAATTGTCTAGATACCGAGAAACCGAGTGAGATGAATACTGCATTTGCCTGGCCAGTTCCAAAACCCCTGCCTTTAAGAAATGCAGTCCCTGCAGGTGCAGGTTACAAGGAGGAAGACTTGCAATAAATAAACCACACATAGAATCATCGAATGGTTTGGGTTGGAAGGAACCTTAAAAATCATCTAGTTCCAGGCACCTTGCCATGGCAGGGACACCTCCCACTAGACCAGCTTGCTCAAAGCCCTGTCCAACCTGGTCTTGAACGCATCCAGTAATGGAGCATCCACAGCTTCCCTGGGCAACCTGTTCCAGTGTCTCACCATGCTCACAGTGATAAACTTCCTCTAATTTCTAATACAATTCTAACCTCTTCCAGTCTGAAGCCATTACCCCTCGTCCTATTCCTACAAGTCCTTAGAAAAAGTCCCTCGCCAGCTTTATTGTAGGCCCCCTTCAGAAACTGGAAGGTGCAGTAAGGTCTCCCTAGAGCTTTCTATTCTCCGGGCTGAACAATCCCAACTCTCTTAGCCTGTCCTCATAAGAGAGGTAAATGTAAGAGCTTTCCTGATGTGTTACTCCATAGTGTCTGGATGCAAAGCTAACCATACCTTTTCCTGCTGATCTGTGTCAAAAAAACCCCCAACACATTCCAAGTGTCAATAGTCAGAGCACCAGAATGTTCTGCTACCCAGATACTGACCCACTCAGTATAGACAACTGAAGCACAACATGATGTTGGACATCAGGTTTGGCTTTGTTTGGTTTAAAAAAATAAAATCCTTAGAGATGCTCAGTAGAAAAACTGTCTTGCAATACCTTCAGCATTGCCTGCTTCCCTCAGGAAAGAAGATACTATGTTATTTTTGGTGGTCATAAAATTAGAAATGTGGTCACCAAAGGGGGGGTGTGTGTTTGTTTCTTCCACTGACTCACACCCTCCCTCCTTCTGATGCTTTGAATAGAATCAGACATGGAAGCATTTTATTCTAACAGAACCAATTCCTGTACCAAAGTGCCTGTGAAGGTTCTCACAAGTCCTTACTTTTCACTACTTAACACAAAGTATGAAAGCGCCAGATATTTTCAAATCAAAATGAAGCAAACCACTTAAATTACATTACGCCAGAAGAAACTTCTATAACTAGTACTGGAGATACTGAATAAAATAGATGCAGCTTCTCAGGAGAGTCAGGGAACTGAAGAAGTGTTGTGGGTTTTTTTTCAGTATAAAAAGATGCTGTTAAAGCAGCTATTTCTTTCAGCTGATTATTGAAGGGTATTCAATCAAGCCTATGTTCTTCAGAAGTTCAACAACCTGATAGGCGTTAATAACAGATGTCTCAGAGAAATATTTTCATCATCTTTTAAGCACTACTATTATGTAAAGCGCCTTCTTTTTCTTTCCCCTACAGAAATAGATCTCCTCTTAACACTGTCTATGTTAAGTATTTTAGTCCACAAGTGAAAGCATATTGTAAAAGAGAAAGCGATATCTTCAGGGAAGCATCCAAATATGAAGATTTTAAACCCAGTGTGATTAACCGGAGATTATTTATAGTGCACATATGTTTCAGGATCCAAAGTATCTTATTAAACTTTCTATAAGTTAGCTATTCTCTTAAGTGAAGCATCTGCTGAAATGCAGCAGATGAACAGATTGTTTTAGGCTAACAACGTTACTTGAAGCAGCAGTATATTATAAATAACCCTTTTGATGAGTCAGCAGATGAGTCCCTTCTTTGTAGAAGTTTTCATAAGATAACACTTTGAATGAAATTATTTTGTCACCTAAAATGTTTTTCTTTTATGATACACATACTGCATTAAGTTTTTGTCTTTCATCAAAGCTTAAAAGTGACTAAAGTCATCTCAGGTAATGGAATTAGATGTACTAAGGCTGACACTCAACATGTCCAGGGATGGCATTTGTACTTTGGGGTGGGGGCTGGGTGCTCCTGGCAGCGTTATCATTTGTGCAGTATCCAGGAGAGGGCAATGTCTGGCTTTGGAAAGATTTCATGCTCCATTCCCTCTGCTCAGATACACAGGAAAAGAAACCATATGCAAGCGGGAATAAATAGTAGTGCTATTAGGAAAATCACAAGCAAATATTCTGAAAGGAAGCTAAGAGCGCATGATTCAGTTTAATTTTGCTCATTTCCAGCCAGTATCAGAGCTATCCAGAATAACCACATTTTAACTTCCCACCACACAAGATCAACTGACAAAATTCACCCAGCAAGGAAGCACTTCAATGTTTCTTCTGACCAGAAGACCATTGAGAAAGAGTTTCCAAATCCAAATGCTTGTTACCTTGATGCAAAGCATTCTGGAAGTGGTGTTACCCCAGGCCAAGACCAGCACTAGCGGAGCACTTCCTTCTACCCTTCTGATAATTCGAAGCTCTCACTAATGCACAAAAAATACAAGGAAATTGTTTTTCCTTTTCATTAGAGACTAATAGGGAATGATCAAAGGTATTCACTTTAAAACTCAAATCTTTTGGTTTGAGAAGTCCTATAAGCTGCTCATGGTCCAGTGGAATGTCCCCAGAAAGTCAACAGAGAAGTACCAGCTGAATTAAACGAGTTCTTTCATTTCTCACCATTTGTCAGGACAATTTTGGCTTTCTCAGACACCCAGAAACATTTGTTGCATGGCAGAAGTGGGTAGGTGAAAAGAACTATTTTAGACAGTAAGATCTGACCAATGCTTTTTTATTAACTATGGTTGGGAAAGTTTTAAGTCAATTTGGAAACTTCCACTTGAAAAAGCTGTGAGAAAAAAACATGGAGGCACTTAAGAAAAACTACTCAAGTATTTTATGAAGATTTATGACTATTTATTCAGATTATGAAGATTTAGTCAGAAATTTAGGGGTTTTTGGGTTTTTTTAGGTTTCAGGACAAAAATATTTTGAAAATACATACAACTACAGAATTCCATCAGTAAATCTAAGCTTCCAATTGAAATGAAGAAAACCAAAAAAAAAAGAAAAAAAAAAAGAAAAGAAAAAAGAAAGAAAAAAACCTTCTCCTTTAAATCAGAACCAGCAATGTGAGATCCAGAGGAATTTGTCCAAACTTCTGGTTTGATCTGAAACAACTGATGGATGACAATAAATAGCTGTAGTATTGGTCCAAAGAATGATGAAGCGCTGCAAATCAAGATTTATACTGTGTTTTCCTTATGGGCAGAACAGTCTAGACATTGAGAGTACCTGATTTTGTCAGCCATGATAGTTTGTTTGGGGGTTTTGTTTGGTTTGGGGACATTTTTTTTTGGTCTGTGGGTTTCGGGTGTGTTTGTTGTGGGGTTTTTTTGGGGTTGGTTTGTTTGTTTGTTTTTCTTCTAAAAGCATCAGAAAACAAAATTCTCCAACTGCAATAAAGAGTGCTGAAAGCTGCCTGGAGACATCACGATTGCTATAACTGCATTATAAAAATCGATCACTTTTCACAGCACAATAAAGCACCTCAGTGGTGCCTTCCAAAGGCTGAAAAAAGAGTTTTAAAGAGGGATGGACTTCAATTCTTTCAAGTCATAACTTGTTGAATAAAGCTACAATGTCCCAAAATGCAGTAGAACTTCAAGCTTCAAATATGTAAACTACATGCAGATGAAGCATCCATCTTTATCATCACTCATTTATTTGCAATGATTGCACTGGGTCTGACTGATATGGAGTTAATTTTCCCCACAGCAGCCGTCCTAGTGCTGTGCTTTGCATTGGGAGCTGTAAAGATGCTGATAACACACCCATGTTGTGGCTGCTGCTGGGCAGGGCTTGCACAGCACCAGGACTGTTTGTCCAACATTCCTCCTGCAGTGGGACAGAGTGGATGAGATCTTGGGAAGGGACATGACCGAGACAGCTGACTCAAACTGACAAAAGGGATATTCCATACGGCATCATCTTAACAATAAAAGCTGGAAAAGGAGGAGAAGGGGGGACATCCGCTTGTCCTCTGGAGCAACCACTATGTGTCTGGGGCCCTGCTTCCCAGAAAACAGGCAAGACATCTCTTGAAGATGGGATTTAGAGAACAAATCTCTTTCTTTTGCTTAGGCACACATGGCCTTGCTTTGCTTTTCATTAAAGTGCCTTTGTCATAACCTACGAGTTTCATCTTATTTTCTTATTTTCTCCCCCCAGTCCAGCTGACAGGAGAAGGGAGGGGAGCAATAGAGCAACTTGGTGGGCACCTGGCAAACCACCACAATGATATAAAATATTTCACTCTTATTCTCCCCTCCCTGGCCCAGGACACCAGGACATTGGAAAAGCTATTGGAGTTGAAAAGCATCATCATCGTTAGCAGAAATAGGTATGAATTGGCACCGGTAAATAAGGACTGAATGGAAATGTGAAAGTTTTAAACGCCAAGATAGTCTTGGCATAGGCAAGCTGCCTAGTGAGCTCTCTAGAAGGGCTTAGGAAAGAGTTTACACAACAACCTCTAAGCAGAACAGGGAAATGAATGTAATAGTTAATCCTCAGGTTGATCTAATGGATAGGAAAATCTGAGTGAGCTGTAGCTTGTTTACTTTCTTTGGGAAAGGACCATTAATCCATTATCCATCGCAGAATTACCTAAAGACCAGCTGCAGCTGTGGTCAGCAGCAGTCTCCAACATGCCAGCAGAAAATATTTATTCACTGAAACTTTTAACAAACATTCACTGATGTTCAGGTAGTAGGACCTCCCAGGTTCCAGGCCACATTAATATGTGTATCATAATTCAGGTTTTGGAAGTATGCTGTTCCTTTATTGGGTTCTTACCATTTTATTGTGCCTGTACTGATCAGCTTTTCTACTCACATAAAGGAAAACAAAGGGCTGTTTTCCTTCCCCCTCTGTTTAATCCTTAGTGTTAGGAGTCCCTATTAACCTGCGTGCTGCCACCTAATGCTGTCACCAAGCCAGAGCTCCTCTTCCAGAAATAGCTGCTTGTAATTGCTCTGCTGACTGCAGCGATTGAGTCCAGGGGAAAGCTGATCCTATCTCAAATGACGGCTGCAGCAAAGCATGTACAACTCTTCTGTTAAAGATTCAAGGTCCAGAACTCAGAGATAAAGGCACTGCACAGACTGATGAATGACAGCTTGCTCTCGCCTTCCCCCACCCAACACACAAAAGACTATCCGTGTCACAGCGTGCAAAATGCTAGTTAACATCCAGATCCACACTGTGCTGGACCAGCAGCATGCCGGGGCTGGCTTTCCTTTTAGATAAGTTCACATAACTTAAAGCTCCACAAAGTTAGCTTTTTCCTAATTCCCTACAACTTTTTAAAAACAAAGATAGCACAGAAACATCACATTGATAAATGCAAATCCCACAGTAAGTGCACGCACATGCCTGCGGAGGTGTTTTAAGAAGCCATGGAAAGTAGCAGACTGATGGCTCTGGACACTGCACCCACACCCCAGTTCAAAGTTCCGGCAGTGCCACCTCAGTGCTGGCTCACCAGCTTTCCCCACCAGTGCCACCAAGACAGCCCTATGGGCAGTACAAACTGGAGAACACCCAGGTAGTGCTGTTACATGCAGTTATGACAACAGTACTGAAGGTGCCACTCTCCTACCACCCAAACTAAGTAAAACTATTGAAATCATACCTCTGTATTTGGGCTTTGGGGTTTTTGTTTTGTTGTTTGTTTGGGTTTTTTTTTTTTTGGGGGGGGGTGTTTGTTTGGTTTTGTTTTTTCAGATGACTTATGAAGGTCTATGTGTCTTATTGACTTGAGATACTGAGCTTCAACAGAATTATGGCATCTATGTAGTAAGGTATTTCACATTACCAACACTAACATATACTAGGATGGAAAGGTCTGTAATTCAACAAATCAAGTAAGCTTCATGGTCATTGACTTTAATTACATTTCAATCAAACCTTCGCAGCATTTCTTCAACCCCTCAACTCTACAAGATCAGCCAGACACATCTAGATTAAGTAACAGATTTCCAAGGTGAGACACGTGCTGGTGAATGGGGGTTGCCTGCCAGTGCAGTGTCCATTGGTGGACCTCACACAGGAAAAGTGCAGAACATGGACAGGACCTCTGACCAGAAACACCATGAAATGAAGCGTCAAAGCCCTTGCAGTCCGGAAAACAGAAAGCAACAGAGGTCACTTCAACTAATATTGGCACATCTGAGGAGATTAACCAAAGACAGGAAATTTAGCACAAAGGGCAACCAAACCACATACTGCTCAAAGCCTGAGAGCCACTACATGATGTCTTTTTATCTGCGTTTGAGGCTCTGAATACTGAAGGGTTGCCGAGTATCCCAGAAGGCATCTCTGCCCAGTGCACAAAATCCTGCATCACCTTACTCTGCTCATGCTCAAGACCTAGACTGTCTTCTAAAAAGACAAATTATCTTCCCTTTACTATATACACAGCAACCAGGGCAACCAGCTGATGCTGCCAGGTCATCTAAAAGATATCAGTTCCTTGTTGCACTTAATGTTTTGCATAAGACACCATTTCTTTAGCAACAACAAATCTTTACAGTTAGTGCCATAATCCTAAACTACAGTTCTATAAAATTAAAGTAAAGCTTCCATACAACTGAACCTAAGTAATATAGAACCTACTGGTAACTTCAAGTATTTAAATCAACTGAAAGGACTGAAGGCAAAGTCTTTACTTAAATGTAAAGTTAGAAAATATGAACATTCTCAGCAGGCTTTCTGTGCATGAATCATAGAATGGTAGGGGTTGGAAGAGACCTCTGGAGATCAAGTCCAACCCCCTGACAGAGCTAGGGCAGACCACACAGGAACATATCCAGGTGGGTTTTGAAAGTCTCCAGAGGAGGAGACTCCACCACCTCTCTGAGAAGCCTGTTCCAGTAACTCAGAATTTCATCTTACGAGGTTGATACACGAAAGAAAAAAGAAATACCAGAGTGTAAGCACAATACAATCATCCTTTCTACAGACCCTTTCAAAAGGAGCATGAAAGCTCCAGTAAAACAGACGTATTTCTGTCTCTAAATAGAGATGCTTTATACATGTGATTACAAAATTGCTTGAAAAAGATTTTAGAGGTATGGGAGTGCTGACCTTCATGTTTTTACATCATGCACTATAAAGCGCTTTGAAAACTGGGGCTGATACTGCAATGTTTTTCTCCAATTTTAAGTTTGTTTCCAAACCGTGCTGGATATGGCCCACTGGGGAAAAAAAATAAATCTGAATGTAGGCAAAAGCTCATTTATTCTGCCTCTTTCCTGCCAATTCCTTTAGAGTATGGCCACCTCTCTGTAGTAAGAAACAAAAGAGCAAAACTCAGCACATTCTCAGCTCCCCCAAACGTGCTACTGGGACTGGGGATTGACTTGAAATACCAACACTGCCTCTAGAATAAATTTCCCTGAGTAAGGAAAGTATATACCTGAGGTTTTAATTACTCACCTCTTGTACTTTGGATTTGTTACACTGGATATGTAACGATGAACTCTGCATCTACTATGTATAAATACCATCATAGTAGATATAATGGTTGCATAAATATTTTGCAAGCAACCATACAGCATTAGAAATCTAGAGCTTTGAGGTTATGACAGGCTCATCCAGTTAGACAAAAATAAAAAAAGCATCAGGGACATTTCAATTTATCGTATAGTTATTTACATTATGTTCTCTTCATGGGTGCCAAATTTTGCAAGCTTACCAAATGTTTGCATTGGGTTCTACGTTTTGTTACAGCAATCAATCTTTAAATCTTTTCAAATTTAACTTTTATCTTTATGAAGTCTGGATGACATCTTTTCTCTAAAGGCAATTCGCATAACAATTACAGTCATGGAAAAAATGCAATCAGCTGTTGTGTTTGCCATAGCACAATGTTTAAGAAGCATAAAAGAAAGGAAAATCTGTTTGGCTTTATGATTTACACAGAATTACACAGAATTATCATAGAGGCTGGAATAGACCTTTGAGATCATCAAGTCCAGCCTAAGACCTG
>JAAGNO010006438.1:0-22399 GCA_033439905.1 Ceryle rudis | reverse complement strand
GAGTCAACACCTACCTCCCTCCTTGCTGCCTCCCTAGCGCACCTTCCGCGCCGCGGGCGGCGCTCCGCCGGCCTCCGCGGCGGGGCTGGAGGTGTTTCCGAGGCCGTGGCGGTTCCCTCCGTCCGGGTCGCCTGGGCGGCCCGGTCCGCCTGCGCCGGAGCCCCCGCGCCCCGCTACCATGGCCATGGTGTCAGGGGCGGGAGCGGAGCCCTTACGCGCCGGGGCCGCGCCACCCGGCACCACCCTGGCGCGGGACCACGCGGGGCGAGCCGAGCCCGCTGCTGCGGTAAGTACGGGCAGTAAGCGGGGCTGAACAGGGCACTTCCCCGCACCGTCTAGGTGAACGTTGCTCTTGCAGCTTTTCCTTCAGGGGCTGACAGGGATCTGCCGGATTTCAAGTGCTTTTCTTTTCCCCATTAAGGTGATGTGGCAGTAGAGACGGGGGGACCCGAGAGAAGCTGCTGTCCTGAGGCAGAAGGTGTTGCTCGCCAGCAGTAACCTGCTTTGCTGCAAAGCAGCAGCTCCCACCACATGAGCCGAAACGGGCAGGAGCCATGTGCCAGGCCCCACCACCTTTCGCCTGCCTCACCTCACAGACTGAGGCTCCCAGCTGGGGCACCAACCCTGACCTGTGCATTTTTCAAACGTACCTCTCTGCCTTGAGTTAGACTAAAAGTGCATATATAGTGTAATTTAAACTCAGCTTTCAGTTTTTCCTTCCTTATAACTAACATGGTCTTCACAGACATTGTGAGATCCATGGCAAAGTCAATTCTGGAGCAAAGCCTTTTAATTTATGAGGGCAACTTAGGTATGACAGTTACTTTGATTACTTAAAAAAAATTATAGTGTGCAGATATATTACGTTCTGCATATATAAAGTATACTCATCAGCCAGCCACGGCACTCGTTTTGCAGTTGCTGTGTGGAGACATCCTGGCCATCTACTAACCTACTTTGTCCTCTATTTGAGAATGGCAGAAATAGATTACTCATGTTAGGTCGCAGATCTGTGCAAAACAGATATTACCAATTCTGCCTCTTCCTTTTAAAGTGACATATGTCAAATTATCTAAGATCTTCACCTCCCACAAGTATACAGCATTGCTGTAAGTTTCTTAGCAATTCAGTATTAACTTGAAGTAAAAATTAGTATCTTTACTTGCTATATCGGTCTGTTCCAGGACATATATTTAGTAACAGCTATACATTTTTTTTTTCTGGCAGAGAGAAGCAATCTGATATTTCAACCAATACTTAGTTGTTTTTAAGGACTTGATCATAAAGACTTCTCAGGCTTTACCTAAGCAAATTAGGCCAGGAAATTGCTAGTGCTTAGGTATGAAGTAAAACAATGCTAGTTCACTCTGACTGCAATATTAATATTTAGCAGCTAGCACAGAAACTTCTGGCAAGGTTAAAACCAAAATATACTCATAATCCCACAATCCGTACAATAGCATAAGTGAACGTGCACCTCATTTCCTGAGTATATCCTGCTGCAGCATGCTGCTTTTAAAAACTGCCAAGTAAGAAGCAATAAGAAATTCAGTCTATTTATGCTTATTTGCATCCACTTAATACAAAGTCCTGATACCCATACAAAACCAGACATAAAGAAGCATTCTTTCTGCCCCTTTTGCTTTCACACTGTTGTCTACAAGTCATTCCACTGACATGGTTAGGACTCCTCATTTAAATAAAGCATCAGTTGCTTTGACTAGGGGAGCAGGATATGAAGAGGAAGATCCCATTCACTACTTCTTCTGTTGGGCACAGTGTAAATATTATAAAAACACTGAGATGTCTTTAGAACTGTCACTATGAAAAATAATCAGACTTTGCAGTATCTCATCATGTGTTAGAAGGCACCTCACTGAGGGACCAGTAGTGAATGGGCACTTACCACACCAGAGCACTCATTAAACACAGAGCCTGCTGCTTGGCAGAAATGGGTACCTGCTGCAAAATACAGGCTGGTGTCTACTTTTTGTAATACATCAGAGCTATAGCTCTTATGAGCTGTTGATGTAGACTGAAGGTATAGTGTGAATTATATAGATAATCTCCAGATGAGAACATCTACATAACTTTAAAAATAGATGAAGCTGGTGTATTTCCTCCCAATGTCATTCACAGAAAGCCTACTCTCGTAATGTGTTAGAGCTGACACTGATTTTAATGTATCCCTTTATTTGTAAAGCCACATTGCTTCAGTGTTAGCAGTTTACTAGTATCACAGCAGGAGAGAAGAACATCTTCATTAATACCTTTTAGAATTTTCCAAACATTTTCTAAAAGACTTATTACATAGCATCATAAGTATACATAATGCTTTTCCGCAAATGCCCTGCCTTCATTTTGCAGTAAAACTTTATGGTCGAGCGGTCAGATGGATAACATCTCTCCTAACAGTGGTGAGAAGTCAGCTCAGTGTCACCCACCCAAAATGTTAAAAACTAAATTCAACTCAGATAGTACTGAACAAGTATTACTCATTCTCTTAAAAATCATATAATAAATATTAGAACTTTTTGTTTGTCTTCTACTTTTCAGGAGCAGAATAGCCCACTGTCACTATGTAAACACCATGTATGATCAACATCAGACGTAACTAGTAGATACGGGTAAATCCACTCCTAGTGGGATGGCATTGGATAATAATGAAGGACATGCCACATACCTACCTACCTACCTACGTACGTGGTAAAGCTTGACTTCAGGTGAAGCCAAAGAAAGCTCTTTTAGTTTTGCTAACTGCTAAGGAAGAGGACCTCAAAATTCAGATCAGAATGGAAAGGGTGAAATGCTTATGTGCTATTTTTTTATGAGAATATCTCAAGTAGAAGTTAGCAAGGTTTATCACAGTAGTAACCCTTGAGTCAAGGACACTTGAGGAACAGAAAAGCATCATGAAATTTCATTATTCCAAAGGTAAAAAGGCCAAGCAACAAAAGTCCTGAGAAACATTAAAATTGTGAGAGTTTTCAACTTTGCCACAATAATTACTTGTGCAGGAAACTTTATGTTTACAATGTACCCCAAAATCTTTAGAAAAGTAACAGAAGTTAACTTGGCAGATAGTGAAGAAAAGGGCTTAAAGAAAAGAATCGATGGGCTGCATAGTGAAAATAAGGAAGATTACAGCAGGAGCAAGTTTCTGGAGATACCTGCATTACATCCATAAAGATAACCGTGCACACAGGTCGAATGTCAATTTAAAACTTTTACATGCATTATTCACAGAACAAAGAGACATCATTTTAAATGCTCTATGTGGTAAAATCCAGAGTTTATCCCAGATGTTCTTGAGGAAGAATATGCTATGATAGTGGGACCAGTTACAGAGAGATTATAGTTTTTTCCCTGAGACATTCATCTTCACTGTTCACTGACACTACATACATTTTGGTGTCCTCATGAAAAGTATGTACTCTATTCACTGAATAATACGTGTTCTTATTAACTGTGCATGTCTTATCTCTCTTTTTCCCACCAAAATCAACTGGCTTAGGTTTCACGCAAGCAGCAGATACTGCAACACCTGGGAGCAGTGACTGATCAGGTCATATGAATAACATATGTTTACATATAGGTTATAATAAGATGATTTTTTAAATTATGTCAATAATTAGAAGAAAGCCCTCGAATTCATGGGACAATTGGAAGAAGAAGAAGTAGAATAGGAACTTGATTTAGCAAGCTTATGCTTCTAGGAAAGTGAAGAGTTTCCAGAATTATGATAAATTAAAACATCCCTGGAAAAGTATTAAACTATATGCTTTCAAACTTAAACCAGTCTCTATCAGCTAGAGGTCAGGAAAATGTAAGGAAACAAGAGATCATTAGTGTCTTTATTTCAGATGCTATTGCTATCTATTTCCTTCACCTGCTCCTTTTGATGAAGCATGCTAAAATACGTCCAACAAGGGTATTACATCTCTCCTTTTTACTTTTTCATATATCTAACCAGAAATATTTAATATGGAGCCTTCTTTCATCTTCTTGGACTTGGAGCAAGTTACCTTGACAGACAGTAGAGCAAGCCAGCATTGTTTCTATCCTTTTCTAAAAGAGGCAATTCTCTTCTGTAAGCTGTATTCAAGTCCTTTGATTTAGCCCATCAATTATTTGCAACGCCAGTGAAACTGAGGTTTTGTTTGTTAAGGCAGCTTCAAATTCTTTGCTAGTTCCCTGTCATCCTAGCCCTTTGGATAGTAGACTGGTAGCAATATTTTCTGTAACCATAAGATATTACAGTATGCCACACTGTATATTTGCCAATATATATTAATTTTATACATAGATACATGTATACACACCTGTACACATGGACTTACCTACCTCATATACAGAAGGACATATACACAACCTATAACTATGCCAACACCAGCAGCCAATCGATTTAACTATCATATTAGAAAAATATTGTTGTAACTAGACATACTGGTGCAGCAGCTTGAGTAGAAAACACCTGAAGTATTTCATCATCAAAATGATGTATTTGTGACATTTCTAGGTTAGATGGAATGTAGTATGCTGGGAAAACATAACTTGGAGAAGAAAATACTGTTTCTGTCTTGGTGAATGCTTCCAAGTTTGTAGCTCAGACACTGTCCCTTCTCCTGCCTGACACAGCTGAGCACACGTATGGATCTTCCCTGTATCATACCAATGTGCTTCTGGCCAGTCTGGGTTGGAATGGCAACTAGAATCTTCCAGTCTGTGCCTTGTAGCTCAGAAGATTCAAAATGTAGTTTTGGCACAAGTACAAAGTAAAATGCCAAGCGACAGCAAGTGCATTGCTGTGATAGGATATCTCAGATTGTAACAGCTTCAGCATCTGATTTCACATAGCATTTCTATTTAGGAGAAAACAGGAATGTTGCAATTGCACTAACATTAACTAAACTTGAAAATTAAAGTTTTCTAAAACTGATTTAGAGCACTGTTTTTATAGGAAAAGGTTATTTAGATCTTGATTAACTCAATTCTGAGGCTCACTGAATTAGAGCTTTCTCCCCGAGCCATATACTCTACTACATGCTTTAGAATTTTTTATAACACTTGCTAGCAACTCTGACTTGCCAGGTAACAAAAACATACATAAATAATATACTAGTAAAAATATCTTCCATAAATATACCAGCATATCAAGATACAGAGAAGCCAAAATGAAAAAAATGGTATCACATTAAGCCTCCGTTTGAGAAATACACACAAACACCATGTAAGCTCAGATCTATTTTTATAATCCATGTAATTGTCATAAACTCCACTTATCACACCTTTGATACCATCACCATCAGTCAGATCCAGTGATCCACCTCTGCTGTGTTTATTTGTACTCCAAATCTCTAAGCCTGCAAACAGCTCCTCTTCAAACCAAACAAAAAAATTACAATGTTTGGTTTGGGGTGGGTTTTTGGGGGTGTGTGGGGGTGTGTGTGTGTGTGTGTGTGTGTGTGTGTGTGTGTGTGTTTTTGGGGTGTTTTTGGTTTTGGGTTTTTTTGCCATAGAAACGTTCCTCTCAATTCCAGTCTCCCTGCTCTAGCAACTAAGATTATTAGCTATATCCCAGTCAGAACCAAGGACAGTTTTACAATCCTTTCCTGTGTATGTCATTTTAATAAAAAATAATTTGTTTTTAAATGTCCCCTGGTGAAGAAATGAAAAAAACTGATGTTGATGGATGCTACATTCACTTTCTTTTTCCTCACCTATTTTCATTTTATTCTAGCCCTTTTCTTCCTGTGTCCCTTGCAATCTGCTTGTCTGCTATTCCCTGCTATTTTTTCCTACGCTCGGACTATTCCTTTTATAACACTGCTCTCAAGTAAACAGGCCCCTCTTACCTGTCAGGCTTCCTCTCCATCTTTTTTTAAGCTCATGATTTTCCACACATCTTTCATATTTCTGTCTCACTCTTTACACCTTATATCTTCTTTCCTGAAGTATCTGTCTTGCCTGGAGCTTATTTTGTTGCCTTTGATTTTAAGCCATTAGAGACAGACAGTGTTTGCAGAAAGCCATGTCTGTATGTGGTTTCTAAAAGCAATTGGGCATGTCTTGATGCTTTTTCCAGCCAAAAGTCATACTAGTTCAGGGTTGTTGGGTTGGGTTTTTTCTGGTTATTATTGAACAAGGCCTTCAAATTTTGGCCAAACAACATCAACAATAAGCCTGATAGATGATGAAATACTAACTATTAAAATGGTAGTATTATAATGCACAGACTCCCTGCCCCTGGTCTCTTCCAGTTCCAGATGAGCAGGTCTGTTGCCTTACTCCACAATACCCACTGTGCTGCGAATAGGGGAGCTTCTTTGCTCCATCTGATCTGAAATCCACCTAGTCCAGTGTCCTGTTCCTGGTTCCATCCAGACATGTTGTATTCCCCCAAGAAAAAGATAGTTGGCTTAAGGAATGATTGGGTGTGTAAATCTTTTGGAAGAAATTCAGAAGGAAATGTAAGCGCAGGAGAGCAGACAGTTACTGAGTGTATTAAAGGCACAACAGCAGACTGCCCTGTTGCAGAGAAAGCACTGAGAGCAACAAGGCTTCACAAGGAGCTATTTGATTCACTTAAAAAAAAAAAAAAAAAAAAAGGAATCACAGAAAAAAAGTGGAAACAATAACATGACTAAAAATCAGTTTAAAAAAAATAGCACAATCACATAGGGAACAAACTGGGAAGGCTAAGAGGCAAAAGGAGCTGAAGTAAAAAAGGATCTAAAAGCCAACAAAAGGTTACATGCGCACACACATGGAGTAATGGAGACAAAGGAAGGTTCAAATCCAGTATAAAACAAGAAAGATGGCAAATATTGTGACATGGAGAAGACTAAAACATTCAATGCTCTTTTTGCCTAATGTGTCTACAAAAGGCTTAGCATCAGATACACAAAGAAATTAATTTTAACAAAGGTCCAAGAAGCACAGACCAGAAAAGGGAGGGAATGGGTTAAGTGATCTTAAGACATGCCAGTTTCCAGTCCTGCTGATTTAGAAGTGTAGTTCAGAAAGCAGTGGATAAAGTCTGCCTCTCCATAGCCTTGTGTCTCCTGTTTGGATTCACCCAGAGCAAAAGCTCTGACTGAAATTTATGGCTGTAATATTCATAACATTCTTCCATGAGTTTTCCAATGCCTGATATGGTTTCATTTACACTGGATTCTTTGTTGCCATGGAGGACTCTCTATTTACCTGCTCATTTTCACAAAAACTGTAGAGATGTGGTACCTTTGAGACCACAACTACTCAGTCCAGTTTGGTTGGAAAGTTCAAAAGGCATGGTGTGGTCTGGCTGGTCATACAGTGTGAACATATAAACTGTGTTTCCGTAGGAAAATGTGGTAAAAATTACCCTGGAGCATTTTAAAAAGTTAATCTCTGCATGACGATTCTGGTTTTTGCGGCTTTTTTTCTGGTTTGGGGTTTGGGTTTTTTTGAGAATTTGTGGAGTATAAGGGAGGTCCTAGAAGACTAGAAAGGATAAAAATACTGCCTGTTTTAGGAGTTAGAGTTCAATTGCCATAACTTTAATAAATACTTCATCCATCTCTGAGGGATACTATCATAGGTTATTAGGCAGTTAGTGTATAGGCATGAAGATAACAATATGGTAGAAAACAATGAAACAATAAGATGTTAAAATGTAATCTTAGGATCATTATTGTGCCAAACCTTTCTAATTTCCTTCATAGAAAGGGCACCAGGCCTACTGAATAAAAAGGAAGCAGTAAACATGATATCCACACTTTAACAAAGTTTTTAGTTGGGTCCTCTCTAATTTTGCCTGCAATACAAAAAAAAGATGCAAATGAAAGCAAGTAACAGCTGACACACAAGTAGTTAAATATTTCTCTGAAACAGCATTTATCAAGAGTTTCCTGACAAAGCAGGATGGCACTGCAGTAACATCCTTCAGGGATTTCTCATCCGTCCTATTCTATTCAATTTTTCATTGAACAGCTTGGATAATAGAACAGGGAGTAAACTTGTAAAATTTGCACAAAATCTGGAAGGGGTTGCAAATGCATAGGAAAACAGATCAGAATTCAAAATATCTAGATAACATGAGATGCAGGATAACTGCAACAAGCTCCTATTATTAGAGAGAAGCTAAGTACTACCCATGACAAGAATAAAACAGTGTATATCAATATAATACTGACACTTCAACAGGGCAACAGGATTGCAGAAAAGGATAGGAAGGTTCATGTGGATTTCAAACTAAATACAAGTGAACAACATGATGATGTTGCAGAAAGGCATTTCACATTCCAGCATGTATTAGGAAATGTGCAGTATGTGAGGTGCAGGACCTAATTATTTTGCAATCTTCAGTGCTGCTGAGGCCTCAGCTGGAGCATTCTGTGCAATTCTGGGCAATGCACTCCAAGAACAATTTCAACAATTTGGATTGAGTTGAAATGAAATCAACGAGAATAAGTTATTTTGGAAATATGACTTACAAGGAAAGGTTGAAGGAATAGGGCTTGGCTTCCTCAGAAAAAGAAGACTGGGGGGAAAATGCGTATTTTGAAAGGCAGCATACAGAAAGCGGTGATCAATTGTTCTTTGTACCCACCTGAATTATAACAAGTAATTGCTTAACTTGGAGCAAGGAAGAGTAAACTATATTTAAAAAAAACCCAAAACAAAACAAAACAACAGAAGAAACAACAAAAAGAAAATCCTTTCAATTTAAAGTCTAGATAGATGGAATAGGTTTATGGAGGTTGCAGAATCCCCTTCATTTGTGGTTTTTAACAGCAGCCTACACAAACATCTGTCAGGGATGACCTAGTTACCCATTTCCTGCCTCAGAACAGGGATGGACTGGATGACCTTTTAAGGTCTTTTTCTGTCCCTCTCCTTTTTTTTTTTTTTTTTTCCCCTCTAATAATTTCAGTACTAGAGAACCTGTTTACTTTAACTTGACTGCTATAGGTTAGGCAGTACAATGGTTGTAAGCAGTCAAAGCTTTAGTAAAATAAACCTCCATATAAAACAAATAATTTGGAAAATGAAAAACTAACACTAACTTGAGTAATTTTTAAACAATCAAAAAAGAAACAGATAAATAAACAACAGATTTTTTATAACGGCAAATGCTGTTAACATTTTTTTAGTCAGCTTGCACATATATATATATTTGCAAAAGCTTCATTCAGTACTTACTATATTCTGTCAGAAAGGATGATAGTGTTGATTGTCATACTGAGTGATATGGTCGACTACATGGAAAAAATCAGAGTGGTGTTAAATTTAATTTTAGAAGTCTTATTTTTAATTACGTTATTTCTTTAACATACAGTTCTATTGTCCCAAACAAGCATTTTATAACCATTAAGCTAATTGAGATTCTGAATTCTTTTTAAATAACCAGGGTAGTAAAAGGTATTTTGATTTTAATTCTTATTTTTAATTTGTGTTTATTAAAGAGAAAAAAATATCTGTTTTTCAGTAAGAGACAAAAGTGATACAGGAAATACAGAAAAACAACTCACAGAAAAACTATGAATGAAGCTCTGTCAGCACCTCAGTGTTACGATGGTATCATAAACCACACGAGAGCTTTTCTCCTGTGCGTAAGATGCTGTCATCAGAAACCTTCTGTGTTTATCCATGGAAGCCTTAGGTATCACTGTTACTGCTACTTAGATAATATCAAGCTATGCACATGCACAGAGGCACAAAGTGTAAAGCTATAGTTACAGTTGATCTGACAACACTTTCATCCTGAGAGATAATGCAATCCATTTTAAAGAAACAAAAACATTTGTGTGGAAGTCTTCATGAGTACTATTAAACTTTTAGATGATTTCTAAGAGTTAATTTTTAAAAAAATCCGTATTTCTTTTTCCATTTTCCATAAGTACCAAGAAGGCCTCTTCCAACTATCTGAGCATAAAAAAAACCCAAATCTGTTCTAGAGTAAAATTTTGAAGTATTTAAAATTACTTTCCTAGAGCTCTGAAATGGTTACGTTTTCAGACCAAGCTTGTAGTTTACAAAACATACATAGCGTAAGAGGGCTTTCATACGTTCCAACTAATCAAGAAAAGAATCCAATTCCTCCTACTGGCCTGCAGTGGGATAAAAGGAAACAAGATGGTAACCACAGATATCTGGTTCAAAATACGGGATGTGTGGTCAAAAGCCATAACATGTTCTATATTACCAAGGTCCTGATTAAAAAATCTGATCAATCTTTCCAAAATATTGTGAATTATCAGAAATATACTAAATGGTATTTTACCCAAGACTGGTATAATTCTTATGTTTGGTTCTCCTGTTTCTGTAGAGAGGTGTGTTTAATTCTGTGTGTGTTTCCCAGACACTGCTAAGTGAGAAGGACCTGAGAATGAATTTACTGAAGTAGCAAGACAAGAAAGCAAAATGCCCATTGCTTCAGCTGGTGTAAGACATTTGTAAGGCAACTGGGGGCATTAGCTTTAATTTCCAGTCTTAACACAAAAGTGCATGCTGGATTTTTACAATGCAGAAGTGTGAGTGGGAGGATATTGCAGGGACACATACCAATGACTCGCTTTTCATTTTCTGGATTGGATTTTTGATTGTCCTGCATGCCAAAATGTAAGCCTTTCTCCCCCTTCCCAACCTTGTTTAAAGCACACAGCAGAGATATGAACTATACAATGTAAGCATTAGCATGACTGTTTGGGAAATATTGACAAGTACAATGGTTGTGCCTGTAAAACTAAGTTCTTATGCATGCAAAAACCCAAATGTATACAACCAGCTGTGCAGTTTCCACCTACAAAGTGAAAGTTTGTGCCTATAAATACATGGTTTTGTGGGTGCAGTGTATATCGACTTGCTTCTTTTTAAACTAGCTCAAACTGAAATGGAATTTTAGGCCTACCCATCTTTCTACCCCTCTGGTATAATACTGTATATAGAATGAATGGCATCGTAAGGGAATTTGCTTGTATCTCATCTCTTTTTTTTCCCACCAAATTGTATTCCCAGATTGTTCGCAGCAGCTGTTCATCTAATTCATCAGCAAAAACCATAGCATATATTCAACAAGATTATACTGCTTTAATTTGGCCTCTTTGGAGATGCAGACGAAAAGTGGAGAAGTAGGAGAGGTAAGAATGCAATACATGAGCATATAGGAAAACACAAAATTCCCACAGTCCTGCAATTCGGTTAGACCTTAGTTATAGACAACCCACCCCCAAATTGCCCTTTGATGTGTTAATTGAAATCTAGCTTTCCACGAGGTCCCATTTTCTTCTCAATACAAGGGACACTAGCTGTTTTGGAGAAAGAAAAAAATTAAATGCCTGTCATATAGTTTTTCCTTGCTTACTTCAAGAATAAAGGCTTAAGACAGGCATTGAAAAAGCATCCAAGAGATTTAGATAAACAAATAAAAATGCTCATGTATGTGTATATGTGCGTATAATGATAATTCCTAGACATCTTTCCCTCTCCCCTTGCTGCCACACAGACAAAAGATGGTGTCAAGCCTGTTAGACCTCCTCCTTTTTTTCTTCTGCTTCAGCTTTCAGCAGGCACAATGCTTATTAGTACCACAACAAACAGGGTTTTTGTAGTTCAAGTGAATCACATCTTCTGGTGTGTAACAAATGGCAAAATAAAAAAAAAAAAAGGTCATAAGTTAAGGACTTAAACTGCAAACCAACCCAGAAAGTAACAGCAGATATTAAAACATACCAGAGTATGCAGAGATGACATTGACTCTTCCCTGCACCTCATCAAAGAGGCTCAAAGATCAAACCAAACACATTCATCTCTTGCTTGTAATTTGCTCTACGGAAGTCCAGCAGTGTTTCACAGAAGTATTAACAATCACAAAACTATAGAAGGAAAAGAATTCTGCACGTCCCTCAGTCAATGCAGGATTTTTCATTTAATATTTTTCACTCGTTTCAGTATCAAGCACTGGTGTTTTTTAGTGGTGGGTCTGCAGTCCTGTAGCTCTCAGTACACTGGAGTACTCTTTGTTACGGTCTGGCAATGTTAGCTTTGCTGATTTTTCTAGAAGGCGGAAGAGGATTTTTTGCTGCACTCTCTCATTAGCTTCCTAATTCTCCAGTATATATTAAGAGGGTTGGATTCATCATTCTTGCCAATTTTAGTGGGAAGTAGTTACTGTCCACTAATAATAAATATTTATATTTGCAGAATTGTTTTCTCTGCTATGTTACATCTTGACCCATAGCTGTTCGTTTCACAAGCAATCCATACTTGTTGTGTATCTGTAAAAGCCAGTATCAGTATGCAGATACTGTAGCATATTTTGAGGATGTTCTGTTGCTGTCTGGATAGATGTGCAATTTAAGTCCTCCATTATGACCTTATTTTCAGATACCCTCTATTTCCCATCTATGTTATATTTCAATCCCCCTTTTTCAATTTGTTGGCCCCATTCTGGTAATGAAGTGTCTCTAACTGAATGTTTTCAGTCTGGTCTGACAGATGCATGCCAGGATGAATCTAGTATCATAGTTCATATATTAGAGAAAAAGATCAAAACTGCATCCTCTGCAACATTGATTAAGGGACAGCTTGAATCCATAAGGCATTTCAGGGCATACTGCTAAAGATATTGCCTGCAAGAACACGAAAATTGAATCTATTACACATAGTATAAAAAGCCAGATACTGGAGAAACTCAGCACATAGCCTGAAATACATTAGCATGGCATGAGGCAGTCTTAGTGTGCCACGCTGAATGTGTTGGGATAGTGACATCTAATACCACAATGCCAATTTTTTCTCAGTCTTGAGTAAAATTGCTAGTACTATCAGACTCTAAAACTACTGTTCTACTTCCTTCTGGTTTGATACACATCAATTTTTTTCACTTCATTTTTGGAAGTTATTCAATATATTCCTTTTTTTCCCTTAAGTTCTCTCTACCATGTGCACGCACTCCTTCAAGAGTTTTCCTATTTGCAATCAAGAAAGCTCAAGTTTCTCAGGGAGGATCACTGCAAAGAAATTCCAGGGCCAGATTTAGTATGAGTCTTGTTTTACTACTTACAGTGACAGAAGAATTCCCTAACATAGATAACAGCCACTGCTGAGCTTAAAGCTGCAAGGTACCATTTGATCTGAATCAGCTGATTTTAAGTGTGCAATCAAATAGAGGCAGGGAAAAACTGGCTAATGTGTCAGAGCCTCCTTAATTTGGAAGAAGAAATTACACAGTGCACTGAAGCACCCATTACGGCTGCTATTGCTGCATATATGCATAAGCTCAGCAGAAGATGATCTCCATTGCTTTGGCAGGAGTCACCCAGACACTATTCAGAGAAAGAACAAGTGCTTCCATGTCATTAATCAAGCTGGGAGAAGCAATCAGAAGTACAAAGTAGAGATCCAATTTCAAAGGGAGAGGCTGAATTAAATTTCGGACTACTCTAACAACTATCTGGGGAGATGCAAGAAACTATTATGCAATATAATTTTATCTACATGATTCATTCTCATGCAGACACAGCAAGGAGTTATTTTCTTAGCTAACATCTAAACAGTCCTATCAAAAAGAGTACATTAGTTTTACCGGGAAGATATGGAGCAAAAGTCTTCAATTTGTGACTGGCTAAAGACCCTCTGTAATGTTGCCGATGTTCACAGCACACTACCTGCTGAGCAGTGGGTCAGTGAAGACTGGGATTCCAACGAAGAGTCTTTTTCCTCCTTTCATGAGGTGCAAGATACCTCCCAGAAATGCGTGCATGACAATGTCTGCTTTACAAGAGACGAGACCTAAGGATAGGAAGCAACACAGAACTAGGTAGAACCAAAAAAAGAGAGCTGAAAAATTAAACAGTGCATTGAAGGGCTTTAAAAACTTACTTAGTTACAAATGGTGTGCTTTATTAATAAAAATCACAAAGCTTTGCCATATATGATATTCTTTGACGAGTTTCAAAAAAAAAATTAAAAAAACCAAATGCTAACCACAGTTCCACAAAGAATCCCAACTCATCCCGAGTCTACTTCATTTAGGTACAAAGAAAATAATCTCATACAAAACTGGAAAGCTGGTGCCTAACATTAATACACTGCTCGACAGGATGCTTGCAGCAGCTATTACTGGCTATGGATGTAATTGAATGTTATCCTCTTTCTGTGCTATTGCATTGATGATGTGCTGGCAGAGGGTGTATTTTATATATTAGTTTTCCTAGGAGAGCACAACTGCACCTTAGGGGTAAAATTGTGATCCTACTGAAGTCAGTGGCAAAGCTCTCATTGTTACAAATAGGGCTAGAATTTCACATTAGGAATTACTGTATAGGGAGATGTACTAATCCTTTATTCCTCATCCGTCTCTCTAGGGAAAACTTATTCTCACTTTTGGAAAATGTTATATAAGACTCGATGCTGACACATAAGAGCATAGCTATCACACCTGACCACTAAAAGACAATGCATCTAATTTTCTGCCTTCCAAAGATAGATTCACCATTCATATGCAACTGTCATCGAAACAACAGGGAAAGCAGTGCCTGTCTCAGACTATGGGATTCCATCAAGGTTTAAGGATCCCAGGTAAGCAAAGGGAACATAGTTTGCTATCATATATAGCAAGTGTATTTGTTATTCATATATTTAATGAAGCTCACAGACCTCAGGAACAGCCAAAATATTTGTTCCATTGCTATCAAAACTTAACCTTAAAGCACTAAATTCAGTCATAAGACTTATACTGACAACTTCATATATAATTTGCATTTTTTTTCCACAGAAAGTCCTACTCAATTTTCCTATTGGACAATTCCATTTCAGGTAGTAAAGGTAAGTGCCTAGTAACACACAGGGCTCCTTTAGCTGCTTGCATGCTAACAACTAATAGAATTGTGCCTAGCTTTTTATTTTAAATGGAGACTACCTCCTTCCCATAACGATCCTTTGTTAGAGGACATAACCCATCATGATTTGTATGATACCTACCCAAGTTCCCAATGGGAGTTGTACTTTGGATAATAAATGTAAATTCTTTGTTCCATACAGAATTTGGGCCAGTTCTATCTCCTTTTCACTTATTTTAGTCACTATTTTGATCTTTTTGATGATAGTACCAGAGTACACTCAAATTTATAAGTCAAGTTATGAAAAAATAAGAAAAATCCAAAGAAGGTATAAAATAACCTGTAAAATCCTGATGCTGATTTACTATTCTTTAACCAGGCAGAGCAAGGAACAGAAGACAAATGGGCTGTATTCTCCATCTCTAAGAATACACAGCATTGTTCTACGTTAGCTCCTAATCTTAAATTACAGCTACGCACGTGATCATATCACCCTCACTCTAACCCAACCATGAGCTGACAATGACTGAGATAAGATTATTATTCACCCTATGGCACAATTTTTTTAGACAGCTTCACCACCAATTACAGTTAAGTAGATGCACTGAACTCCAGGATTACAGCCTGGCCCTTTTTGCTGATGTGACAGGTACAAAATATCCAGGTTGTTTGAGAATCCTTTATTTATATATGGCTTTAGTGGTCCATTATGATGGTAGTTATCCATGGCTCCTGTTATATGGTTCTGATGCCCAGCAATGACAAACTGTTTACTGGATAGCTTCTTGGGATAAGATTCGACAATCTGAAGGCAAAGTCTACATAGGTTTTTTCGTGACAAAAATTACAATTTCTCTTTCATAGAAACTTCCACTTTTCAGTGCTGTCATTCCAAACTCTAGCCCCTCTGCCTTCATGTGGCAAAGGGTAAGAGTAACCCTTTTGGCAAGGAATGCTGCAGGGCAGTGGAAGAACAAGTCCATCTGGGGACCAAGATGCTAGTAACTGAGGGTAGAACACATTCAGAATAACTCTGGAGATTCTAGGCTCTGGCTCAAAAGAGCAATTGCACTGTTATTGCAAATTTCCCATAAAGAGAGTATGAGTGCAAAATTCACAAAGACATTAGCTTTTTCCTGCTTTTCAAGATCAGAACTAAACTGTGACCCTGCCTTATTACAAGCACGTAGTTATTGCTATGAATAAAGTCAGAAATGCCATTCACAATCTTATGTGTCTAATGCTGGGCATATTAAGTAGAATATTAAATCCCTAATCCCTGTTAGTGATTAGGGGTATTTTTCCACACAGCACTTTACCAAATGTAATTCACAAACTAGATTCATGTCTGATTTCAATATGATTTTGATTTTGCATAAAAATCACAAACAAATCCCAAAATATTACAGGTTGTAAAAACCTTGTTAAATACTCTCTTGCCCATAAAGACTTTGTACAAGATACCGGAGAGACCTCCACAAAAATGCTGAAACAGAAAGGGACTGACACGGGCATATTATGTAGAGGTCCCACATACCCAGTGAGATTTCTCTTACACTTCTGATGTAGTTTTCTTTCTGACCCCCAGGGAAAAACTTCTTATGACTACTATCTGCAGGAAGAATTTACTGCCAACACATGCTATACAATAGAGGAAAAAATAAAATGAGCTCAGACCACATTCACACCAACCCCACAGCTCCTTAAGACACTCATTTTCAAAATTTTTTTGTCCAGTAACATGAGCTTTGTTTCAAGTTTCTTTACGGTAGGTCAGTAGAATCAAAATGAAGGCAGGCTTGCTAACCACTCAAAGCACTTGCCTTCTTTATAATTTCTCCTGGGAATTAAAAGTATATTCAGCTTTTCCTCCTTTGGAACCACAATGTCCTTATGGAAGATTACTGAAATGTGAATTTGTGGAGGCTGTTGCAAGCAGAAGCATGTTCCTAGGTATAGGAATGATGTTAATTCCTGTCACTCTGAACATCCATGAGAGATTGTTGTTAAAACTGCTTCTAAAGGACCAAGGGAATTTGTGCCATTCAGTTCAATGACTTTCATCACCTCTATCAGACTAAACATAAATGTAATATAGCCAAGCCAGATTCCAAATGTTAGTCTTTCATTTAAGCAAGTACTGGAGATGCAAAAGCTGGGCAGCATTTACAGGAATCTAACATGGATTCAATAAACCAATTGAACACAAAAGGAACATCCTTTCTAAATGCAAATTATTCAGGTGTGATTTGAGTTCCTTAAAGGTTACTCTTCAGTTCCTTCTCTCTGTCTAATAAATGAGAACACAGAACAGCTTCCTTTTTCAGAATTCTTTGTATTAAGTCATCCTGCTGCTTCTATTACAGGCCTTTTCTATAAGGAGCAGATACAGACTCTGGACTGCTTCTGTCTTGTGATTGCTGAACACCAACATTAATCCTTTACTAAAGCATTTCTGAGAAGGAATGAAAAAACTATTTTTAAAAAGTGAGTCTGACAATGCAGCAGCGCAGACATCCTCAAGCTGCACAATTTTCTCTTTTCCTTTAGCCAGAAGATTCCACATTGTCCTATCTGGAAGAGTAAACCCACAAATATCAGGAAGGTCCTAGAAAAAGCAGACCAACAATACTTGATATTAAACTTACCAAAGCGTCAACCTGAACGGGTTCAGATCTACCTGAACAGGAATACACAATAGCTACAGTTCGGACTGTGAAATGTCTTTATGATGAAGTTGGTGGCAGAACTTTTACTTGGTTTCTGTGGGTCAGAACGATATTTGTTATCTCAAATTTGAGCTAGAGTCTTAGAAATTGTGGGAAATTAAACTATTATATCATATGAAAAATGTCATATTAGAGATGCTCTCTACAAGAGGGACTAAATGGGCCATAAATTAAATGCTGCATAATAGCATCCCCTGACTAGGAAGCTTTCGTGAGCCCTTTGTGGCATTGGCAGATTCATTAGAGAAATCTGCAAGTCTATTTTATATAAAAAGTTGTATTTTGTATGGAAATTTAATTTCATCACAACTCTTATAGCAGCATCTTCAGAGTTAACAGGGATGACTGAAACTTCAGGGCATTCAGATGAAGAAAAAGACTGAATGAAAGAGACAGTGAATTCCACAAGAAAACAAGAATCAGATGATACTACTGGGAATTGCTGCTACCCAACCACATATGTCTCACTATTAAAGATAAAGGGAGGTCACTTATACCGGAGAAAAAGCACTAGCTGTTTTGTAGATGTAGGAAATATTTTGCATTTTCCATGTTTCTTCCCATACAAGATTCAAATAAAATGTAGCAACTGGTCACATAATGTCAGATTTTAAGCTGGAAATCATGTCTATATTTCAGACAATCACTAAGTTTGATTTCATATCTGTCTCATCTCAGCTACATTCTCTGTTTTTAAATTGCACCAAGGTCTTATCCATTATATATTAATAGTAGCACACATGAAATAGCTAGTGTTTTAAATGTTGTAGGAATAAAATGCACACCACTAAGAAGTTCAATTAAGAAAAATAGACACATTCTGGGTTTGATCCTGTGCAAAGATAGCACCCAAAATAAAGAGTATTATAATAAAGACTGGTAATAAAGGCGCACAAATCAGTTTGTTTAGCATAGCATGCATAACTGAAAGCAGGATTCAGTCCTCTCCAAAGAACATGTTATGAAGTCCCACATAAAGGACTGGATAATCTAACATTTACTGAACTTCCTCCTAGTAGGATAAAATGGGAGATCTTATCAATGTTTATAAATACCTGAAGTGTGGGTGTCAAGAAGATGGGGCCAGTCTCTTTTCAGTGGTGCCCAGTGATAGGACAAGAGGTAATGGGTGCAAACTGCAACACAAGAAGTTCCACCTCAATATGAGGAAAAACTTCTTTACTGTGAGGGTGATAGAGGACTGGAACAAGCTGCTTCTCCAAAGACTTTCAAAATGCACCTGGACGCGTTCCTGTGTGGCCTGCCCTAGGTGACCCCTAGGCAGGGGAGCTGGACTCAATCTCCAGAAGTGCTTTCCAACCCCTAACATTTTGTGATTCTAACTTTCTTGCTTTCTTTGTACCTATCACAGGCAGCCAACACTTGTAGGTCACATACTAGGCAGTTATTTTCTGGACCCCAGAGATCTTGTCTCCTTCTACATGTTGCTGAGACACAACAAGGGTTTAGCAGGTGTTGCAGAGCAACAGACAAGAAGTCCACGGCTAGGGGCAGGCTTGTAGTACCTTTTAACACAAGTGTCTGTGTGGTCTTCCATTCTAATCAGAAAGAGACTCTTCTCATCAACCTGCTGTAATATTGTCAAGAAATCCCCTTACTTTGTAAAATTGTCTTAATCTTACACCAGTTGGAAGGAAATTGATAAAACTGGTCTTGAGCTAGAAGCAAATTAAAAAATAGTCATTTCAAATTTTAACTTGAAGTTGCTAGCTCGTTGTGGTTTTGTAACTCACACATGGCTGACTAACTTTTAAAACCTCAAACTTTGCATGCTTTAAGTTCTCATAGAAAATGAGGGCACAGTCTCATTTTGAAGCTCACATCTTATCAGGAAAGGACTTTTTTTTAATTTTAACTAACCAATCAGCTGCACATGAACTGCCACTGTACGAAAGCACTGCACTTTGGAGACAGTGGCTAGTACTTTGTTGCTTAAGATAGCTACAGTTTTTTGCACCCTGTTAAAAAGTTCTGTTCCAAGCTATTTCACTTAGAAAAATATCTTGAAACACACTGTAGGTACAAAGTTTTTAAACTTTGACACAAAGTTTATACAAAAACTTGCTTTCAGTCAAAACAGTCTTTCTCTGCTGCTAGATATCCTTCCCTTAATTAAAAAATCACCAAGAGTTTTGCTCACCTGGACTGTAATCAATCTAAACAATGAAGCATTTGCTTCACTTAAAGCAAAGCTAGGCACTGGTGTGCCCCTGGGACATACCTGGCCTGCCAGTACAAAACCAGCAGACCTCACAGCTCATTCAAACTCTGTATTCTGGAGGACCTTGGTATCTGGGTGAGGAGATGGCACTTATGCTTCAGATGCTCTGCAGCAGCAAATCCACGCAGAGAGAACTGGGAGCAAGTCACAGCACTTTGGTGGCACCCAGGAGGCATAATGGCTGAGGCGTGCCCTTGTAGTGACGCCCATTGCCGCTGGTGGCAACATACGTGTTTAGCCAAACTGACATAATTGTTGACCAGATGGAATTGCTTGGTCCCTGCCCCACATTTTCAAGTGGCAAAACACTCAGCAAGTATTTTTTCAGCTAGGATCTATGCAGAAGGCATAGAATACTATCAAAATAAAGCACTGAATCACCAGTGTAAAACCTCATGGTTTTTAAGAAGGAGCTCCTACTACATAATACTGGATTATAAAAAAATTATCTACACTGAAAGTGAAAATGCCTTGTTGTAATTCTGATTCTCTGTCATAGCATTTTGAACATCAAAGGTCCTACTTTAGCAAAGTTCCCAATCAAAACAACAGTGTGCAGAAGTTCATCAGAAATAAAAAACCCCACAAACCCATGTACTGAATGTTGGTATATTATACCAATCACAAAGGTAAAGTTAGTACAAATCTTCTTTGGTAACATTTACTCGGAGAACTGACAATTTCCAGGCAGACTCCCACACTCACACTCCTTACCCACTGAACACAATAGCTAAAACCCAATTCAAGAAACACAATTCACCCCTTCTAAGGCTTAAACTGAGCTTCCCTCCTGAAGTTAGGTTGTTTTTCTGTTCCCCCCCCAAGTCTACTTGTTCTGCCTCCTCTGCATAGAATGGGAGCACAGGAGCTATCCTGAGTTTTGATGCTTAGCAGAAACTGAAACCTGCCACTCCTCTATATTTCTTTTCATATTTTTTTTTAATTCTAATTTATTTTTTGTCATAGGAGCTATGATTTTCAGGAGTATGTGTAATACAGGCACAGCTTCGGTTCTGATATGAGCACTGTTAAAAATTAAATCATTCAGGTCACCAAAGCTGCATATGAGTGTCCACTGTTCCCAGATTAGGGCTTTAAATGTTCACCTCTATATTTAGAAACCTAAAACTAAATGCCCAACTCTCCTGATGACTTGACACACATACTGACTGCAGAATAACATGGATCTCCAGCAGGCCCCTTGCATGAAAGTGCTTAGAAAGTCCAAACATGAAAGTTAAGGCTTATATACTTTTTCCAGACCAAAAACTGAAAGCCCATTAATAGCTTTTCTTTTACATCTCATCCTGTAATACCATTGGTTTTGGGAAGAAAAATCTAGGCATACAACCTTTCTTTTTTACCTTCTATTAAATGTCTCTTTAATTTTTTTGTTGTTGTTGTTCATGCCCGGACTTTTCTTTCATTTGATGCTGGCCAATTTCCATTTCTCTACCTCTCAGCTTGCTGATGTTCTCTGTCTCTCATTTTATTTTTATACATGTATGTATTTATGTATCTAAGATCTTTAGGCTTCTGTTTGCAATAACTGTTGGGTTGGTTTTTGTGTTTGTTTTGGTTTGGTTTTTTTGGTGTCTGTTTTTTTGGTTGGTTGTTTTGTTGTTGTCTTGGTATTGTTTTTTTGTTTTTAAATCAGGGAGCACTAAAATACTTAGCAGCACTCTCAGATTAAAACAGTCGCTCTACACTCCCCTGGGGAAAGTTTGCACGCTCATTGCTGATCTCACCTAGTAAGCTGAGGATGAAAACCAAGAGGCCTGCAGCTGTCACTGTTCATACAGTTACACATAGGGATTTATGTTAAACTTCGTGTTTATTCACTTTCTGAATACAAATAGTAATACTTAGATAATTTAAGTAATATGTAAGGAAAACTTACATTCCACTTGGGAATCTCCAAAAGCTTTATTAACCTAAATAAGAAAGTAGAGTAGCTGGAAACAAGAATGTGAAAGTGATACAAAGATATCACAAACACACATAGAGTACCCCTCTACCAAAAAAATGCTGGAAACATAGCAGATAGAACTGTCCCATTCTTGATCTCATAGATGACAGGAAAATCCACTGGAAACAATACTCACTTAATATTTGCCTGTATTATCATGAATAATTTATAGTTTTCAAAGAGTGTTATTATGTTTGTTTTCTTTTTTAATGTGATGGACTGATTAGTAAAAGTAGAATGAACAATTGTGGAAAAGAATTGAAGCCCAAAGCATAATGTAAGTTTAAATTGTACTTCTTTACTGGTGTTTCCTTAGAAACACATACCAATATGCAAAGGTTTTTGGTAATGGAATAACACAATTTCTATGAAATCTAAAAGTACAGGGAAACGTAATTATGCATTTTCACTTCCTGACAGTGCATTAAAAAAGTCATATCCCCCCCCCCCTTCCAAACTACTCTACAGCCCTGTCCATGAGCCCTGCTAATTCCCCTCTCATCAGGGTGGTGTGTGGGCCTGTGTGCTCCACGGCGCGTGCTGTCACCTGTCGAACTCGACGGGGTAGACGAGGATGAGGTAGCGCCTGGCACTGAGCGGGGAGGGGGTGGGAGGCGGAGGCCGGGTGCTGGTC
>JAAGNO010006436.1:0-18591 GCA_033439905.1 Ceryle rudis | reverse complement strand
CCAAAGCTGCTGCCAGGTCGGCGCGATATGCTGCTACTCCCACCCCACCGCAGCCAGCCCCCTCCTGCCGCCCGGACGGCTGCTTGGAGCATCCCTGGCTGCAGCCAGCCCCCTGCAACAAGCTTATGTCAGAGCTCAGGGTGATTGCAGAAAGGTGATGGCAGCACAGGGACATCAAGGGCAGGCAGGCACTGCTGCACAGGCGGCCAGGCTAGATCAGCCCCAGCGAGCGAACGAGGAGCATCAAGCAGCCCTCAGCTCGCACCGGCACCCCAGGCACCCAAACACCAGCGCCTCAGGTGCTCCTGCGGCGCTGCTCGAGCTGCCGTGCAGAGCTCCGGAGCCTCCTCTGCACGCCGGCCCAGCCCAGCACCAGAGCAGATGGCTGAGCACTGATGCCCCTCTGCTGCCCACGGCCGGCTCTGCACAGGTACCTGGCAGCCAAGCACACCTGCATTTCACTGTTTTTACTGACAGGCTGTAAATTTGCTTCTGGTTGGCAGCTCCACGCAGGAACAGCTTGGGAGGAATGGCAAGGCCAGCTGCAGGCTGGGGTTTGCCAAGCCATGGAGCGATGCCTTGTGCCCCGCGTTGCCCGTGGCAGTGGGGTCTTCAGATAAGGCTCCCAGCCACAGGAAGCCTCTCCCTGGGACAGAGGCTGGAAATCCCAAAAGCCCTACAAGGAGCTTGGCTTCCTTCTAGCCCCTCCCAAGGCCACAGCATCTCTCCACCACCACCCCTTTGGTATCTCTGGACGTTCGCTCACAGCCATACCAGGAATGCAGACCCTGCCTCCCCTCCGGGCCCCCCCCACTGCAGATAAAGCCACAGCAGAGCTGGCAGCTGCAGGCAGTGGGTATTTTTAGCAAGCTGCAAACATGTCCTTCCTTGGGAAAACCCCATCTTCAATAGCTCACCACAGAGGCTTCCTCATCCACCCCTGCGCAGTTCATTACGTGCTGGTACAGCCTCCCCAGGCAGCAGGTTGAACCACGATGCAGCTCCACTGGTGGATGACACGAGGCTCCTGCTCACTGGTGCCCCTGCCTGGGAGAGGGATGAGCTCCATCCACCCACCACAGCCCTGCCCACCAGGCTGGAGCCAGCCAGCTGCCCTCCATCAGGAAAGAGAATCTCTGAAGCAGGCAGGAGATGGGCTGTGGGACCTCAAGGAGTGAGAAGCCCCTCCAGGTACAATGGGCATCTGCGCTGCAGCAGCACTGCCAGAGCCCACAAGGGCTGCATTGAGGAGCTGGGGGATCAGGGACCAGCACAGGAGTGGGGAATGTTCACACCAGGATGTATCTGCAGGTCTGCAGACCATCCTGAAGAAGGTGGCAGCAGCTTATGAACCAGCTCTGATGCTCATGGGGCTGGAGGAGAGCACGTGCCAGCGTCCAGGCCACTGGGGTGGGGTCCTGGAGACCTAAGTGCTTATAGACATTCATTCCCATCACAAAACTAATACAACTGATGTGGGTAGTCACAGAGCAAACCTCATTTTGTCATGTGAAGAGAAGCTCGTCGACGAACGGAGGACGAGCAGTTGCATAGGTGCAGCCATCACCTGGTTAGGTGTACGTGGGAAGCATTGTTTTCACCCATCAAAAAGAAACACAGCCGGAGGTGGAAAAGGGGCAACTTCCAAAAGTTGAAAGGAATTATTAGTAAAAATTGATTAGGGGGGAAATGTAAACAAAACCAATGAAGAGTAATTACTGCTAGCTTAAGAAGACTTTGCCAAAATCTCATAAATCTGCGATCATAAAAGAAGGCGTCTTGAGCTAAAAATTATCTTGGCTTTGAATAAAAGAAAAAAAATTGCAGTAAAAATAAACATACTGTATAAATTTAAACCGGGGGAAGTTGGCAGCAGTAAATTAGCAGTTATAAGATGCAGACAGTTGCGAAAGGATGTATCAATGAAAAAAATTACTGCCAGCAAACATAAAGGAGAGAAAAAGAGGACTTTTTAAATACACCAAAAGCAGACACAACCAGAGCTGTGGAAAGGCGAGTCCAAGGGGATGCTCAAGTGTGAAGTGAGGCAGCAAAGGCAGATGCCCCAATACCCTGGCCAAAAAAAACGGCTAAACCAGGAGGGACGAGCAGATGTGATGGCTCCAGGCTGGAGACCATCAGGGGATACTGAGAGCCCCAGATGCGCCTCTGACCCCTCTTGCTGGCAGCATCCCACCACCCCGGGCGGCTGCTCACCCTGCCCCATCCAGGAGCACGGGATATGCAGTGTCAGGGCTATGTTCACAACTTTAAAGTTGTTTCCTGGCCAGCATCATCCCCAGGACAACTATTTGCTCTCAAGCAACTCCTTCCTGTGGTCAGTGAAGCCCCTACAGACCTGTGGGGCAAGGACAGCCCGGGACCAACAGCTTTCCTCTCCTCTGCCAACACTCTCTGCCTTACACCAAGCAGGGACGGTGCAGTCTGAAGATGGGAAATGACCTCATAGCATCCCCCAGGGCTAGTGGAAAGGAGCTCAGGGGTCTCAGTTCAATCCCATCCCCATCACAGGACTGGGGCAGCCAAGGCTTTGCCTACCTGGACCTAGGAGAGCTCTAGGGATGGACATGCCCCAGTGCCTCAGGGACCTGCTGCAAAGTGATGCCAACTCTTTCATCTACTCAGCAAACCCTTCTGGGACAAGGAGGATGCCTAAAGCACACAGTCCGGGTACTGCCTGCAGAAAGGCCACGGAGACTCTGCAAGTACCACTGTAGGATCTGTCCTGCCCCCCCCCCAGGCATGATCACCAAACCCCAGGAGAAGACACAACCCATTTGCTCTACAAAAGACACAGCAGTCACCCAGACAACTCAGCCAATGTCTTGGCAGGAGTCAAACCAGAGAGATGCCTGGGGCGTTAGCTGAGCAGCCAGGATATAGGACAACACAAGGAGCATCAGGAGGGTGGATCCGGTGCTGAGAGCTCTCCAGACCAAAAAAAAAGGCAGTTCATCCCCCTGGTCCCCATGCTGCACTGTTATTTCCTTGCTCTGCATCTCAGATGCTTTGTGAAGGAGGCTCAGCAACAAGGACACCCCCTCAGCAAGCTCTGAGGACAAAAGCAGCAGACCTATCAGCGTGGATGTTGGCCACACATATCTAGGAGTTCATGGCTCCTCTGCATCTCTCTGCACAGCTGGTGCCATCCCCAGCAGCATTGATGCTGCATGGCTACTGGGCACTGTAGCATGGGCAAGTGCAAGCCAATGGCAGTGCCTTATGGGCAGGAGTCGAGGTGGGGAAGGACAGACTGCTGCCACCATCTTCTTCAGTGGGGAAGGTCTGTTCCACTGCCTTTTCTCACTGTGGGTAAGAGGCTCTTCTTGCACATATCACAGCATTGCCCAGCTCTTCCAGAGCACGTCTGTGCAAGGAGGAGTTACTGCTTTCATCCAATGCCTGACAGGGACACTAAGGCAGGGAGCCCTCCCCACCACCTGCCCAGGAGAGGCTGGTGAAATCGTGGGGCACCTTGTCCTCTTGCAAAGCATGGTTTTGGCTTGGCACTGATCAACACCCCTGGACCCTCTGAGCACACGACACTGCAGGGACACCACGGCGGTTGGCACTGCCCATGCAGACCCAGGGACACCCGCCTGGAAGCAAAGTCGCCCACAAGCACCTGCAGACCTGCGGGTAAGACTGGCCCTTGAGACAGGCTGCGTCTGCACCCTCTCCCTGGCACCTAGACCTGCAGGGCTCTTTGCATGGGTGCACGCTGGGGACTGTGAAAGGATCCGCCAGGCACGTGCCTGTTAGCTCCACATGTGCAAAGCCACCCTGCCAAGAAAAGTGCAGGCCAGAAGCCTCTGGGCACCAAAGGATGAGCCAACAAACCCCCACAGCTTGCTGCTCAAGCCTCATAAAAGCACCATCCTCCCAAAATGTAGTGTTCAGGGCGACTGAGGCATTACCTGACCACCTCCTCAGCCCTGACATGGGAAACCAGGTGAAAAGTCTTATGCAGGGAGTGCACCATCCCCCAGATTCCCTACTCAGCACGAAGCAGCCTTTATAAATCAATGTCTGCAGGAGGAAAACACAGGAGGGAGCAGCAAGTTCAGCCTCCCCTTGCTGCTGCACTCCTCATGATCCTTGAATCCCTCAAGTGCCATGGCAAGTGATCTCTGGAGGGCTCAAGTCCCATCCCCTGCTCGGCAAGGGACTCTGACCTATGGGGTGTGCTTGAGCACCCAGGGATGCGCCCAAACCCCCGGAACACTAAAAAAAAGACATTCCTCTTCTCTCATTTCACCATGCTGTGCTTGGTCCTCTGCAATCACAGCACCCTCTCCTCACCCATGCCTTCAGGAGATGGAGACCCCTGAAAGCATCCCAGCAGGTCTTGCTGCAGACATAGAAGCCACCACCCACGGTGGCCAAGCCATGGGAAACCACCAGCACCTTGTACTACTGTCAGTGACACGGGAGGTGATGGGCTGCTGGCTCTCAGATGCACGTGACAGGCAATTCCCATAGCCCAAGCCAAGGGTGGCCACATTGACATCCTCAAGAGCAGACCTGCCTGCCAGGCAGAGGGTGAGCTTGCACGCACAGCTTCATGTGTGGTCATCATATCTCCAGAGCACCTGGGGTCACAGCATGTGCCAGAAAGCTTGGTGATCCACCAGTGCAACAAAGAGCCCAGAGGCTGCAATGCCACCGCAGCCCACATGTGACCATCCAGCTGCCTGTCCCAAAGGCAGGCTGCTTTCAAGCAGAGGGTGAGCACAGCCCAGGGCTCGGCAGTAGCACTGCTCCTCCAAATCAAGAAGTTGGAGCAAATCTGGCTGATTTGATCTCAGCGGGTGCAGAGCCTGCCCACAGGAGAGGTGTCCAACGTCTCTTGCCATCCACGGGGCAGAGTGGCTGATGCAGCAAGAGCAACAGTCCCATGGGAGATGGGCTGCTGCCACAGGCATGGGGGCTGCCAGTACCATGGGTGACAGGCTGCTGCCATGGGCAGCCTTGCAGGGCACCAGGGCTCTTCTCATCCCGCTGGCAACACTCCACTGCAAACACTGCCAGGCTCTGCTGGCTTCAGTAAGTCCCTCCTGCCCTAACACATACCTGGCTGCTCACCGGGAACACCTGGAGCATGAACGCCGCCCTCCGAGCTGCTCACCCCAAATGCACAAGGCAAGTCTCCCTAAAAACCACACCCCAGTGGTCAGTGAAAGAGGGACCAGCCAGTCCCTGTCCTGCCCAGATGTCCACACCCCCACTGCATCCCATCGGCCCAGGCTGTGGAAAACACCTCCTTGGAGTAAAAAATATCCCCTGGATTCGCAGGAGGCACCTCTCCCACCCTCAGAGGATGCAGTGCTCCTCCCCTCCTGGTTTACCCTGCCCGGAGGGCAGAGGTGCTGCGACTACCCCAGCACAGCCGCCCCCAGCAAAGCCAGTGTGGGATGCCCGGGGCTGCTGGCCCCAGCTACCCACTCAGGCTGCCGACGATTTATAGATGAATAAAAACCCACTGGCTGAGCCTTTGTTTACTCCTCTCAGAGAAAATAATTAACTCTTGATGCAGTTCTGACTCACAGGACCTGGATGTAAAGATCTTGGTAAAACCTTCAAGCTCCCCCGCTCCAAGGATGGGCAAAACCAATTACAATGTTCCCCACGTCACGGCGGGGCAGCACCGAGCCTGCCCACGCCAGCTCCACACACCCACCTGTCCCTGTGCCGTGATGTCCCCAAGCCAGGACTGATCCCCACTGATCCCCAGGGAGCATCTGCAAGGAGCAAAACCCTGCACCAGCGTGCCTGGGAATGAAGCCACCGAGGGATGGGAGAGGTGGGGTTAGAGTTTGGCCAGGGGCATCCCCGCAGGCACACACGGTACCATCACCAAGGAGGTGGCAGCTGCTGACATCCAGGTGGTTTCCACTGCAGAGGAGCCAGGCAAGTGTGAAACAAGAAGATCAGACCTTCAGTGCCTTTTATCTCTGATAACGTTTTTTTCCTTCAGATATCATGCCTGACACGGTCACTTATTTGATAAGGCCCCCAAAAGTGAAATGTTGCATTGCAGAGACAAGAGGAGACAAGAGGGGGCACACCCAAGTGCCTTGGTCAAGTACATGGGTCCTCTAAGGTGGCACCTGGGACAAGGCAGAGCACGCAGTGAGGTGCCTGGGAGCGGAGCCCTGACCAGTATTCACCACAGGGATGGTGCAAGGCTTGCAGATGCTCATTCAGCACTTGGGGGCAGCACCTCCTTTGGTCACCCCCCTAAACAAATAAGGAGTTTTCTGCTCCCCACAGACTCTGGAAAGCACAACACTGAGCACCCACAAACCGAATGTATAAACCAAATGGCTTTGACCCGTTTTTTCCACAGCAAAGTACCCTGGGTGCTGACACCCCCACTAGCCTGGGGACAGAGGGGACCCCGACATGAGCCCTGCGGTCAGAGGCTATCTGCAGAGAGGCCAGTTGTCACAGATGTGGCAGCAGGTGTCCAACCACAAGGACAGGCAAACAAAGGACAGTTCATGGCTCCATCGATCCAGAGGTCAGACGGGTGAAGCTCAAACATCTGGTCTGACGCTCTGCCCAGCACCGGCCAAAGGACTTCCCCGGGTTTATTTGGACTAGCGCACATCTTTCAGAAGAAAGCATCCAATCCTGCTGTTAAATTTCCCAGGATGGAGAGCCCTCTCCAGCCCCAAGCTGTGCCTGTGGGGAAGGACCTCGAGCAGCCCAGGCTACATGCCAGCCGACGCTGCAGCAGCCACGATGCCTGCAGCTGGGAGACACCCGTGTGCAGCAGGGTAACCCTGACTGGCAGTTTGCGTCCAGGCATCTTTGCATTTATTAGCATATCCCTAGAAACTGAAGCTTCCGTAAGATGTGCATCATCAGGGAGATGTTTGCTCTGTGGTACCCAAAGAGGCTGGGGTGAGCAGAGCCAGCCCAGCGTGCTCCTGCATCAGGCAGTGGGAGCAGGGCTTCAGTACCGAGCGCTGGCACCTGCTGAGGCCAAGGACAGGCCCACACAGGCTCATGCGTTTCTAAGCCAGACAACAGCCTGGCCAGGCTGCCTGGCCATCCCTCCAGCCCAGCACGTGCCCGAGGACAGCTGGAGACAGAGGGGTATGAGCTGGAGACAGAGGGGTATGAGCTGGAGGGAAGAGCCCCAGGGGTCAAAACCAGTTTATGAGAAATCAGTCACCTCTGATCTACAGATTACAAGCAATAGCAAATCGACTACATCCCTGGGTGAGCTGCTGCACAGTTAATTAGACATTTTTTATGCTCCTCTACCAGTCTGAATTAGTCCAGCTTCCAAGCCACAGAGTCCTGCCCTGATAAATTAAACAGTCCTTCACAATTAACAAGCCTTCCTCCAGGCCGGTACCAGCAGAGAAGGCAGAAGACACTCCTTAATCTGCTGGATAAAGCGAACTATGGACAAGTTTTCCACACCTTGAGTCATGACTGTAGCTCGTTCATTTTTGATTCTCCTTCAGCTGTGAACACTAGAGAAGGACCCACCATCAGAAGGAAAGGATAAACTGGCAGGACCTGGCTCATCAAGCAAAGGACCTGATTAGCTCTTCCACTTCAGGAAAATGCATTTCAAATGTTTTTTGAGGACTAGAGATTTCCCTGTTAGCATCTCCTGTTCCGTAGCTGTGGACCACACCTGCTGCTCCCACATATACCATGGCCATACTCACACACGCTTTTGTTCCCCTTATGCATCAGATTTTCTCATGTGTAACCCATTCATCCTCTCCCATCTTTACTACTCTCCCAATACTGGCTCTTGCTGAAGATGGGGTCTCGTTACCAGTGCTGCCCAAAAAAGTGGTGGTGACCCACTGAAGAGTATTTTCCTATCAATGGCCAATTTTAAGCCCCTTCAGAACATACCTGGAAATGCATTTCTTGCTGGAGCACCTTGGGAACCCCCCCATACTCCCAACACTGCTGGACTGCACATAAATGGCTTGAAACCCCTGCTTCTTTGCAGCCACGCTTAAGGTGACTGACTCATCCATCCCCTGGTGTGAAAGCACCGAGTGCTGCCCTTTCTTCACTGGCTGAGTGGAGAATGGCCAACCTCCCTTGAAAAGCATCACTGAGAGCTTGTTTCTTCCCTTGGTACGCACCCTCCGTGGGGTTTCATAGCTGGCTGCTTCTTACAAGGGCTGCCCCCAGCTGCCCATGAGCCTGGGGAGGACCGTGCACGGTGGCTGTGGGACCCAACCCTCCCCAGCATCCCGACCACCCGTCAGCAGGCGAGTCTCTGCCTCGCTCCCAGAGGCTTTTATTAGAAACACACAGTCACAAAACCTTGCAAGTGGAATCCATTACACAGCGTTTAGTACGTATCATTTGTATTTCACAGCCAGCAGTCGCTCTGATTTCACACGGAAACGGCCATTAAAAAGCCCACTGCGGCTAATGGGAAAGAACTGGTGCACCAGGTGGGAGCAGAGATGGAGGGAGCATTTCCAGGCCTGGGATGAACCTGTTCCCATGTCTGGGTACCTTTCTCAGCCACAGCCTCTCCCACCACATCCTCCACTTGCGAAATGCTGTTGGCATGCAGGAGAAGGCAAATAATTCGCTCCCATCTGACTCAGATGCTGGGATATGGTTGCAAGTTATTACTCCAAGAGAAACTCTGAAGCACTCCAGCATTTAAGTTATCATCGCTCCTGTGAGGTATTCTGGATGTCTGCAAACATTTCTGGTTCCTGCACAGCGGCAGTATTGTGAACCATGCCTTGGAGATACATCAGCTTGGGGATTAGCTGCTCTCACCTCCTCCCTATGTGCTTTGTTCCCCAGACCTCCAGGATAGGATCTCTGGGACAGTGGGGACCCATGACCGAATGGGACCATCAAGGTAATGATGGACCACCACCATTTGGGGCAGAGTAAGTGCAGAACAAAAAACAAAGACATGGTTTAAACCCTGGACTTGGGCATCCCCAGAAAGATACAATTTCCTACAGAAAAGGCTGAAAGGAATGAAGAGAAAACATAGCTTTCACCCATGGCCAGCTGTGCAGAAAGCATCTGATCCCACAAAATGAGAACCGTAAGTGACTCCAGGATGGTCAACTTGACTCAGAAGAGACCTTTTCAAAATATAAGTTGTGACCTGGGAGGTTGAAGTTGGATATTAAGAGATTTTTTAGGACATTGCTTCCTGGGAGGGCTATAGAGCCTTGAGTCAGACTACCAGAGAGGTGAGGGGTCTCCAGCACTGGGAGTGTCCAGGACCTCACTGGGCAAATCCACAGTCACCCTGATCACTGCTGTGACTGGAGCAGGGGGGACCTTAGGGACAGGGACATCAGAGCTGGGCATTTACTCTGATCAACGATGGAGATGCCTTGGTTTACTGTTGGAGTTAAAAAATCTTGTTCTCCTAGAAGGTAAGCAGATGTAGCAGGACCTCAAATCACTTCCCCAGTACAACATCTCCTGTATAACGATGAAGCAACCATCTATCTCATCCAGACCCCTGTTTGCCATCTCAGTGCTCCCTTCTTCTGGCAAGTGCATCTACAAGACGCAGCTTTGAATTCTGCCCACAGGAAGGTTGGCTGGAAACACAGGCTGGGAAACACTCTCATACATCATCCAGGCCCATCTCTGCATTAACCATCCAAGGAACTAGGAGCCACCCCATACCACTGACAATACAACGCCTGCTGCCTACTCCAGGGTGCCCATCTGCTTAGTATTATAACTTATTTAGTGGGGGAAAAATAGCATTGGTTTCTCTCTATTGTGTTTTGGAGCAAAATTCCTGCAGATGCTGCAAAGACAGCAAGGCATGAGGATAAAACAGTACAACACACGTGACAGAAGGCCAACACGTGATGGACACAGAGCCAACAACCCAGCTCTCACCACCAGATTTCTGCTTCTTGCACTGCCTGGGAACACTGGTGCCTTGTACCTGTCAATATCTGTCACCATTACACTATCTCACACCCTGCCATCGGTGGGGACAGGCTCATTACATAATTTTAATGCACAAAGTGCATTAAAGACCCCGAGGTCTCCAATTGCAGACCTCATAATGACACAGAAAGAGGGCAGAGCCACCCGACTGGAAGCATGTAATGGCCACAGCACTGGTGATCACAGCCTGCCTGGGCCAAAGGCTTTGCCCCTTACTCCAAAGGCATCAATTTCCCAAATCTCAGAAAATTTGCAAGCAAAGTCAACCGGGAAATAGGAGGGAGAAGTACAAATTAAAATCAGAGGGGTTTTGGTCTTCGGAGATCCCTTCCAACCCAAACCACTCTATGACTCAAAGAAAAGCTGAAACAACTTTTTTTTTTTTTTTTTTTAAGGGTACAATATGACAATCTAAGAAGACAAGTTCAGCCAAAGCCAACCTCAGTTACAAAGTGCTTGTGACAACCACACATAAAAAGGCAATGCATGAGAAATGGAAGGAGAATAAGCAGGCAACTCATATTTTGTTGTGACTGGTATGAACTGATGTCCCTGCTTATTGCAGGGGGTTGGACTAGATGACCTTTAGAGGTCCCTTCCAACACAAAACATTCTATGATTCTATGAACTGAAGCGAGTTAATGAGGGAAACCTATGGGAAAGCCATGGCTGGGATGGCTGAAGACAAGAAAAAGTTACAGTGATGGTGTTCTCTGAAGCACATAGACAAACTGCTAAGTAAAAATGCTAAAATTCCTAGAAACAGAAAAACGATGCATTGACAATGGCCAGGGATGGAGGTGCTGTCACCTTCCTGAGCCCTGCTTCACCACTGCACCACTTTCTGGGTGGTTAATTTGGGGTTTTTTTTGTCCTGCATGCAATCAGAGCTTCTCCTGCTGCAGTTCTTCGTCAGCTTGTGCAGGATAATCCTGCTCAGGCAGTTTGTGTCTTTATTAGGAAAGTAGGATGGTATTTCTACAGCCCTCAGGAGGACTGGGCTGCTTCCTCCCGTTAGTAACAGGGGATTCCTTAGCTCATACATAACTAACAACCCAGGGACCGTTGGGCTGTAATTCTCTTTAACATCACAGACACCGTGTCCAAGTGCCTAGCAAATGACAAAGACTTTGGCCACAGCTGGAATGGACACGTCAAGACCATGCAGTGACCAAACAGCTCACCTCTTGTCTACATGGACAATGGCTGCGTGGAGGTGGGAGAAGACACAGCCACAGTTTATCTTCATTTCCAGCCTTTTCAGTTAAAAAACTTCCATAAACAAGCCCAGAGAACCACGGGCACATGAAATTCCTGTATGGCACCTCCACACCAGGCTGAAAAATCAAATTCTGGGACTAGCCCTTAACATCAAATTGGATGAAAGCAAAAGAAAGCTCCACAGCCTGGATCCACTACTGGTCAACGCCTGCATGAATAACTGGGCAGTGGTGCAAATCTACGTAGCTCTTTCCAGCACTGTGTTTCCAGAGAGTATCCCCATCTCCTTTGCCAAGGAAGGGAGAGATGAGGCCAGAAGCACTTTGGAAGGCATGAGGAGATTTCAGAAAGATCTTATCAGTTGCAACAGCAGCCTGAGGAAAAGATGGTGCAGATCCATGAGCCTCACCAACCAGTGGAGGGCACAAGGCAGGGGACAACTTCTGGCTGAGACGTATCAGAGCTCATAACACTTCAGGCACAGGGATGGGGAGAGGGAAAACTAAGAAAATCAAACACATTTCACAGTGACAGACTCAACAGAGTTCAAGAATTAGCAAGCAAGAGCCCATGAGGGGACGCCTGGGAGAAGAAGAAAGCTGGCAAGTCCTTGAAGACACTAATGCAGAAGAAGGACCACGTTCAGTAGATGCACCATGATTATAACACGGGGAAATGGGAGGCGTTCAAGGCCTCGCTCAGCCTGGAATCACTTCTGGGAAAATAATGAAAATGCTGATGTAATTCAAATCATAAAGAATTAAAGAACAGGAGTATAATTAACACCAGTCAACATACTTCTACAGGAAACAGGTCTTGTCAAACAAATCTGATTTCATTCTTCGCTGAGATTACATGTTTGATTGGTGAGAGTAACCTTGCACGAGGCAGGAGGCTCTCTGACCACCGAAACCAGGAGGCGTGACGGCAGCGCGGGCGCAGAGCCACCCATGCCAGCGACGGCCGAGCCGATGCCAGGGCGCACATCTCCACACCGCCCAGAACACGCTAAAGGGATTAAGAGCTGATTAGCTGGCAGATTTCAAGTCGCAGCTCCCAGCGTTGGACCTCAGTGGGCTCTGCGGGAACCAGTCCTAGATTAATTTTTGTCTCCCAGTCAGCATGATGGAGAGGGCTGAAGGAAACCGATGCTGAGGTATCTCATGCTCTTCCAGGCTTGCAGAGCATCCTCAGGTAAAGGGTATGGAATTGACCTCCCTTGGCATTTTCCATATGAAAAAATAATGCTTCCACTTTAATGCAGTTGTTAATTTTCTACAGATAGTGAAAAGGGCCTCCGAGGACAAGCCAGATGATCTAGTACAGCCACCCCAGGCAGGTGGACTGAATTGCCCTCTGCAGGATGCTGAGGGAGGGGGCCTTGCTATCAGCTTACATTAGAAACCCCAATTTTGTGCCGGTGATTAAATTGATCAAATAATCTTCAAATGAAAGTTGGGGGGGGATAGGATGGGGACAACACAGTCCTTAAAATAAATTAAACGCTGTTGGGAAGAGCACTGGAAAGCCTGTTCTCCTCCAGCAAACACCGCTCGAGCTGGTGTGGCTCAGCAGATACAAGCGCCAGCCAGGAAAAGCTCCAGATGGTCCTAGGGACACAGTCACACTGCTTGGGGACAGCTCCCCATGCCCGCCTCTGGCACCGCAGCACGGACTCCTTTCCCACCCGACAGACGTTCACTGTGTGTGAAACAACAGGACGGCTTCGCTCCTCTTCCAAGCAAGCAGGTGTCCCCGACAGGACTGCCACCACAGCTGGGACCTCTGTGGGGGCCAGAAGGATTAGGGCTGGGGCTGGGTGCGCAAACAAATGCCAACCTCACTCCTCTTTCCCCTTCACTGCTGGGAAAGCTGGAGCATAACCATGGATTTGAGGTTTCCAGGAGAGAGAAGATGACTGTCGCAGCCAGGAGAATCTACAAGGTCCCACAGATGAGCTGCCCCAAGACACAACTGCGATGTGCGCAGACCTGCCTCAAAGACGCAGCAGCCAGGACAGGCAACATCCTCGGTACCACCCACATCCATCCATTCCCTGCCCTGTGGCTCCCCCAAGGGTGGACAACAAAACTCAAAGCATCCCACGAAAGTCCTATGGATGGTTTTAAACTGGGGGCTCTTCCACAGCAGGGATCACACGTGGTGGTGAAGGTGGGAGCACACCCATGACTAGAAAGAGACCACTTGGTGCCTAGCCTGAGCTCTGGGATTTTCAACAGTGTCTGGGAACTTGCTCAAGATGCAGCAAGTACAAGACACATCTGAGGTGTGCTGGAAGATGGCAGAGTCTCAGGTCCCTGCCTGCCCAGTGTCAGGGAAACCTCCCGTGCCACAGCGAACTGCAAGTCTATAGAGAAAAAGCCCTCAGCAGTGGGGAGGGAGCAGCTGCTGTTGTCAGTGCTTTCTGGGCTTGTCACGCCTGCCTCTACCCCCTGCCTGCCCAGCCAGATCCTCTGACATCCAACACCACCTCTGCCAAGCCAGCCCAGTTGGGTTCCCTCACTAATGCAAGCAGAACAGTCATCCTTTGGGGGCTCCTCTACAGAATTGCCTCCCCCTCAAAAAAAATAAAACACAAAAAGACTTAGTCAAAGCAAATGCCTGACCCATTAAGAGGAAAGGATCTCACAGCCAACAGAGGAATGCTCGGGCTTGATGGACTGTTTATAGAGTCTTTTATAGGAAGGATGGGTAACCTAATCCCAACTACAACATTTTTTATGCCGCTCTATGAGGGTTCAGCTGTGATTAAACTGTTGGCACAGTCCCATGGCACATAAAACCATGGAGACCGGCAAGGCTCATCCCTGCCAGAGCCCTGCAAATGCAAGTGGCAAAACTATTCCAGGCATTAAAGGCCGGTGAGCCCCACCGTGGGCAATCCCCACTCGCAGCTCCAGCGGGCCTCACTGTCTTCGGAGACTGAAATAAAAGCGACTCAGCAGTTGCTGTGCTGATCTCTACGAGTATTTACCCCTGCTGCAGTCCAGAGAAGGACAAAGGACCTGCACCCCCCAGGACCCATTTTGGGTCCCAGACGTTGTGTGCAGAATACGCAACTGCTCTTGCAATAATCTGCTCCCAGCAGTGTGCTTCCATGTCCTTCTCTCCTAGAGGCAGTCCCAGGACCAGCCCGAGGCCCTCCGCTGCCCTCCACCAGCCTCCTAAGACAGTGGAGAAATCCCACAGCAGCATCTTCTGAGCAGTTGAAACACTAGATTTTGAGCCACTCTCACTAAACTGAGACAAGCCAAGTTGTGTGTCCCCATTGTCTCTACCAGGCTGGAGCAGAGACCATGGTCCCCAGCATGGGCAAAGTTCTCCCAGGAGCCAGCCTCTGGGGAGAGGACATCCAAACACCTCCACCTGACTCAAGCAGATGTTGACCAAGGAAACCATGACCACCTGGGACAAACCACCCTCAGGGTCCTCTAATTGGACTGTCTGAGAAGGAAATAAAGATTTGGAGGGGGAAAGATTGGAAGAGCAGGTTCCTCCAAGCCCAGGCTTGGCCCACAGTCACACCAAACCCATGCTGGAGGACAGGCTTGTGCAGTAAAGCAAAGCTCCCCCTCCAGACCTTCAGCTTAGCTGGAAAGGGGAAAAGAGGGGGTCTGGGGCAGGAACCCCCTCTGCCACAACACATTGATAGGTATGGACATGGCATGTGCATCCTCGGAGTGAGACTGCTTGACATCAGACCGGCAGGGTCTCCATCAGCACTGCTGGTGGGCGGGCCTTCTTCAGGCAACTTGAACAAGATGTTTGTTTCATTTTATTTTTATAGAACTGGAACAGAACCAAAGCTTTTGTTTTCTTTTTTTTTCGTTTGGGTTTTTTTTGGCTTTGTTAACTCATCCACCCATTTGTGTAGTCACCCTCATGATACTCCCTGTCATGATGCATTGTCTTCTCCACCACGCACCCATTCCAGGTGGGCTCCCAACACCCTTGATAGTCCATGGCCATGCGAGGTGGCCTCTCAGAGTTAAAGCTCAGAAGCGCATTAAGTACAAGAGCCTACTGCTGATTTCAAACTCTTCTTCTGCATCAAATAAAAGACACAGCTACCTCAGAAACCCTGCCTTGAGCATCCCCAGCAACAGCAGCCGGGAGATGGACTTGTCCCTCAGCGCACAGCCAGGCTCCTTATGTGGGATGGGACTTTGCCTGCAGTTTTCTTTTAGCTCCGCGCAAGTGTACAGCACATTCCTGCTGCCAAAAGGAAGAAGACCCGGCAGTGCTTTCGGATGCTATCACGTGAGCCTGCGCACGCATGTGGTTTCTTCTTCCAGCACACGTAGCACAAAGCCCAGTGCACCACGCACAGGGCAACGGGCACCTTGATGGACAGGCAAGCACACAACCGTGGCCTGATATGCTGCCAGCACCCCCAGGAGACCCACAGCAGGGGCCAAGCCCTTCTCCACCCTTCTGGCCACCAAGCAATTCGAGGCTGGTGGACGACACACCCAGGGCTGACCTCACAAATCCCTTTTTTTTCCCTTTCCCCTCTGTAGCCCACACACCAAGGACCTCCCAAATGCACGGTGAAATGCTGAGTCAGCTTTCCAAGGGCTCAGCACCCACAAATGGGGGCTCAGGTCATATTTAAGCCACTGAAATTACAGGGCAAGACTTCTTATTGAGGGTGACCTGCTTTGCTGCCCCTGACATGAAGCCACATAGGCAGCCTCTGTCACCCCATCTGGCATGCCACAGGGACATGAAGGCTCCACTGGTCCCTCTTGCTGGTCCTCAAACATGCCACTCCCAAAACTACTGCAACCCTGGCCAGTGTCCCCCACACATCCCTTACTTTCCAGTCCAAAATTCAAGCCCCAGACTAGAGGCCCACCTTCTCCCAGGCAGAGGCTCCCAGGAAACTGGGAACAACAAAGCAGCGCTGTGGGACTCAGCCCAGAAAGGTTGTGCTTCACCCTCAGCCCTGCAGATAAACAGGGACAGGCTCCTGCAACGCCAAGGGATGAAAGCAAATGCCAGGGATGAGCTGGCTCCTCAGCTTTTGGCACATGCCCATTTGCCCCCCATGTGCACACTCGTAAGCCATGTGCCACCAGGATGGGGAGAGCCGCCTGCTCAGCCCTGGGGTTTGGCCCAGGGGAATCAGCCTGGAAAAGCCTTATTTGTATGTGTCTGCACCTCCTGCCTGTCCTATGGCTTGCCATAAACCAGTGGAGCCCAGGAGACCTTCCCAGCCACTGCCTTACCCAACGAGGAGCATAAGCAATGCCCCAGAGAGGTGCAAGGTTTAGCTAAACCCAGGAACAGAGACCAGATGACAAACGTGAGCAGCTGCCAGTAAATTCAGCATTTCCAGAGGATCTGTGTTTATCAAAAGCTGTCACTTTCCAGCCAGAACAGGTGTCAGTCACAGCAGAATCTTGTGGCAGCTATTCAATCTGAAGGCACAAGAGTTTGACATCAGACCAAGAAAAAAAAAAGAGAGAAAATAAAAAAGCATCGTTAGCAACTTCTCTGCTCTCTATCTCGCCTACAGCCTTCGAAAAAGAAAGGTGAAGAGTCAAAACCAAGAGAAAACCAGGTGTATCAGGCACTGTCTCTGTGCAGCTGGAGCACAACCACCCAAAACAGGCATCTCCCCATCGCTAGGTGATGCTCAGAGCAGATCCGACCCCTTGTGACAGAGCCACAACCATCACCCAGCTGTCACAGGCGGACTCAAAGCAGCACCCACCTGCCCTAGGATGGCTCCATCACACACCTGAGCTGGCCTCACCCCACCCGCAGGCTCGAGGGCTGCCTGCTGCCTGGAGACTTACCCCGAGCGCACCGCAGCAGAGCCTGCACTGCCTGCTCGACACTTCCCACTGGCCAGACACCAACCCCTCCTACCGCTGCCAACATCCTAATTAGCACCTTTCCTGCATCCGCCCTGCTCCCGACTGCTCTGCATCTGTCCAAGGGCTCTCTTCAATGTTCCCCAAAGCTACCCCAAAGCAGACGAACAGGGACAAGTCCCAGAGGTGCTGGGCACCCCCTCCCCTCCAGAGCAGCTGGCACAAGCTGCTCCTCCAGCCCATGCCAGCACCCTGCTGCTCTGCTATGTGTCTGCTGTCAAGGGATTTCCACATGGCATCATGCACACTTCTCTGTTTATCCTTTCCGAGCCTCCAGAGCGGTGCTAACAGGCACCAAGGGTGGGAGAAACCCAGGAGGGTCCTTCTTACGCTGGGACCACCCATCCTTCTACAAGGTGAGCAGTGGGGCTTTGTTTCAGCAGGGAGGGGATGGCTCCAGGCTCCTCACTGCGAATGCATTAGCCCAGCCTGGCAGGGAATTGTCCCTGGTGGGCCTGCTCAGCTCTGCCTGCCTTGATCCACCCCCTCGCTGCCACAGCATCATGCCCCATGCCAGGGAGGAGCAAGCTCAGAGGGGCAGACATGTCCATCCCACCACCCGGCAATTAATACCCTGCCACCAGCCATTCCCCACAGCCAGGCACTGGCCACTCTCTGCTCCCCAGGGGAAAAGAAAAAACCCATCACCAGCTTGCTGTCCCTCCCGGAGCTGTGCCCATTTGTACACCTGAGCGGTGAGGATGCCACGTGCCTGCTCTCGTTTAACACGCGGGTGCTCTCCAGGTGCACTCACAAGTAGCTCACGTGCCTGAGCGTGCATGCCAAGGCTGGGATGAGCACACAGACCCAGTACTCGGCCACCTGCAACGGCGTTCCGCAAGCAGTCTTGGAAGTGGGGAGGATCCTGCAGGAGAGATCTGCAGGAAATGCTGTCCCAAAGCTGGCATGCCACAATTAACTGTCTGCAGCCTGGCCAGCCCCTCTCACTGCAGGCAGCGCGCTCCAGCCGGCTTCTGCACCTTCTTTTACTTCATCTCTGCTGCCCCTAGTTCACGCGTTTCTCCTGCTCGCTTTGTCCCCTGATACCAGACAGGCTTAAAAGTAAAACAAGGTGAAGATTTATTAAGTGAGGCTCACCATAAAGGTTTCCAAGTTGCAGTTGGGGAGCCTGGAAACGGGATTACAAGCAAAGCAAATCATGAAACGCGACGGTAACCTCCCTGTGGCCAGATGTGACCTGGGACATGCTCCAGCCCCTCTCACGTCCAAGCACATGGCGTACACCGGCCAGGGCAGCTGCCCCGTGTACTCAGTTTGGGCGGTAAGGGTTCAGTAGCGAGAGGGCCTACAAGGGTGGCTTCTATGAAAAGCTGCTAGAAGGTTCCCTCATGGCCAAGAGAGCCAATGCCAGCTGGCTCCAAGATGGACCCACCGCTGGCCAAGGCCAAGCCCATCAGTGACGATGGTAACGCCTCTTTGATGACATATTTAAGAAGGGGGAAAAAAACTGCACAACAGCAACTTCAGGTGGAAAGAGGAGGGAGAA
>JAAGNO010006435.1:0-10365 GCA_033439905.1 Ceryle rudis | reverse complement strand
CCTTTCCTTTCCTTTCCTTTCCTTTCCTTTCCTTTCCTTTCCTTTCCTTTCCTTTCCTTTCCTTTCCTTTCCTCCTCAGTTTGCTAAATGGCTGAGATTTTCCTAGAGCAGGAATGTTAGAATTCTGTAGTTTGAATTATTTTCCCCATCATTTGTGGTATTTGATCCCTCAGTTTTACTTCTGCCTTATTTCTTTGTCCTTTGCATTGTCCGTAAGTATTTTACACTCATGTCACCATCAGCTCATTACTGAAAAATGAGATGAAGTATTTATTTATTTTTTCCATTTGATTTTAGTGTGGGCTTTTGGAAATACTTTCTATTTAAAGTACCCCATGGATAGCACATTTTCTTTCTTCTTCAAATTCATATTGAGGAAGAACAAATTGTTCTTTGTTTTAACATTCTTTATCTGCATGAGTTTAGTTTGGCTCTTAGCAACTTTTTTATGTCTCTAGATAAAAGCATAAAGACTTTTTAGCATTCCCTGTAGGCTCTCTGTTTTTCTGTATATTTTTTCCTGCTGTGGTTATTTCTTCAAATATGTTCAGAGCTCCTTTCTAGAAGTTTTTTTTACATTGCTTTGGATACAGAGTCTGCTATGTTAGATTTGAAGACTGTCCAGAGTTCCTAAATATTTATGCTCCTAGGTGTAGCTGATCTCTCTAACTACTTCCCTTAATTTATTAAAGCTTGCCCTGTGGAATCAAGAGTCTTAGCAGCCTACTATTTTTTTTTTCTTTCATCTCCCAGTTATTCTACTTAAATGAAACCAGATCTGTCCCTGAGCACTCACCATCATGACAAAATTGTGTACCAACTATCTCACCACCTGACAATGCACAGTTTTCTCTCTCCATCTTCCTCTGCAACATAACTGAACAAGAGCTGGCTGCAATTGCCAGTGACACTGGTTTATAAAATAAACAAAGCAGATTTGCTTCTGAGCACTCTTCTTTGAAAAGCTGGAGGTCAAGTGATCAAGGCTGGTGAATCCTGGGTACAAACGTTTGCCGTTGTATTGGGATAGAATTTGATTTCTTTATAACAACCTGTGTGGTGCTGTGTTTTGGATTTGTGACCAAATCCATGTTGATAACTCACTAGTAGTTTAGCTGTTGCTGACTGATGCTTGCACAGCATCAAGGCCTTCCCTGTTTCTGTTTCCTCAGTGACTAGGCTGGGGATGGGCAAGAGGTTGGGAGGAGACACAGCTGAGACAGCTGAGCTGAACTGGCTAAAGGGATAACCCATACCATATGTTGTCATGGTCAGAAATATAGATTGGGAGTTTGGATTTTGCTCAGAGACTGCCTGGACTTTGATCTGTTTGGGAAAGGTGGTAAGTAATTGATTTTGCATCACTTGTGGTGGGGTTTCTGTTTGTTTGTTGGCTGGTTTTCCCCTTTTCCCTTCACTTACTAAACTTCTTTCAACTCATCCCACAAGTTTACTCACGTTTGCTCTTCCTGTTCCTACCCCATCCCACTGCGGGGTGGTGAGTGAGAGGCTGTGTGGATGCTTAGCTGCTGGCCAGGGTCAGCCCTCTACAGCTGCTTCCTGAGGAGAGGTGAGGGCTTAACATTTACAAGAAACTGTCTATGTCTGTGTGAGTTCAGAAAGATGCCAGTACTGTGAAAAACATACTGCTACAATAAATTTCAAGAATTTTATTTTGAAAATATATAATAAAACCACCATTGATGGGATTATACTGTGATTGTCCTTTACCACAATATTCTACTGCCATAGCACCTACTTGGAATATTTCTAGGACAGATATTTAATGTGAAACTCTATGTTCTTACATTGTAATGGAATAACTTGAGACATTTTTAAACATATCAGTTGTTGAAATTTGACTGGGAGGAAGAAGCCTCCTGTGTTCCAAAGTCTCTGTTGGTATCTTGTATCATCTCCTGTTTGAACAGTGTACCACAATAATTTGGTGCAACTGAAAAGAAACCTTGAACTTAACCACTTCTTGGCAGTGTTATGAAGGTGCAGCCGAGCTGAATTACCTCCTAGGACCAAGCAGTACAAGGTGCTCCCTAAATCAGTCCTGGTCAAGTCTAAAGTTTCTGCTGAAGTGGCTGGGTTAATGGGAAGCTGACTTGTAGCATGCTGAGGCTGGACTTTGTGCAGCTGGAGAAAGTGAGCATGTAACAGCTAGTGGGAACAGTTTTTGCTTACGTGGGATGCACTCCCAGCCACTGCTTTAACTCCAGTGACCTATTCTCCCATACCGAAAACTAGCGGAGAATTTGATGTCAGGAAAAAAAAAACAGGTTTCTAAATTTTGGTTGGCAAACATGGGAACTCAGTAGCTACTGAGAGTATAAGAACCTCAGCGCAGGAGTCCAGTTGTGATTCCTGAAACACATCGTGCTTTTCTGCAAATATCATACTGTCTATGGCAAGTGGTCTCTGCAGAGAAATTTGTCCTGATGATACCTACATCCATTCACAAACACTTCCTTTTGTTTCCGTGTCTGACACAGGACCACTAGGAAATAGGTATTTAGTGGTGCTCGTGCTTCAATCAGAAGTGCTGGTCTCAGAACTTAACAAAGCCATTCTTAACATCCTCTCCGTATCAGACCTTTTTTCTTGCAACTCCCATGCACTGTCAGGTAAGTTCAGCAGATAAGAAAAGCGTGTCTGTTTTCAGCAGAGGGAGCATTTCTTCAAAGCACTTCTCTTTGCATGTTGATCTATTACATGGATGCCCATCTAACCCTGTTTTAAAAGAACATCCTTAACCTTTGACTGGGATTTTGAGGACAACAGCAGCCTCTGCTGTTTTGACAGACTGCCTTTGTTCAAGTGGCTTTTTGGAACTTGCGTTTGGTATATTAACCATAGACACGCTCTCTCTCATTTGTTTAATTCATACTGTGCTTAAGTCAGCCCGGCTAGCACATTATGCATCCCTTTGTATGCTACAGGGCATTGTATTAGCATGATGGTTAGTAGCTCAGCCAAGATTTATCAAATAATAATTTGAAGTTGCAACATCTGGGTTTGGGAGCAAGTGCTTTCTACCCAGCTACTGATGTAACTCTCACATACCAGAAATGAAGCAGAAGAATAACGTATTTTCATTCTCTGGGACTGTCAGACCACAGTAGAGTTCCCCACTTCCAGCCAGTATTAACCATATGAGGCTTTCACACACAGCCACCATGTTCATGGTATAATTTCTACTCACATCAGGCAGAAATAGGATTCTCAAAACACAATATAGCAATAAACACTGGTTAAAAAAAATGTAAAAAATGACTGACCAGGCATGCAATATGCTTCTTGCTGCTGTATAAATCCTATGTGGATGTGGATGATTTGATTTACTTTCCATATCAAAAGCAATATCTTTCCTAAGGCAATATTAGAATAGTTTTTAATGATAACGGACTGTGTAGTGATGACTTTTTTATATAAATTTAATGATTTTTACCGTAGGCCCTCCTGCTTGAAAAACCTATGTGAAATCAAATGGATGCTGGCTAAATAGCACCCTCCCCATCCCAACTATAGGTGAATGTGATTTTGAGAAGACACTGTCTTAATTGGACTGATTACATCTGCTGAATGCAGCGGTGACAAGTTTAAGAAAAAATAACATTTAAGGATTATTGCCTTAAATTAACAATCCACAACTTTGTAGGCTCAATTGTAGTTTATCTTGTTAAAGATAGTCAAAGTTAGTATTCAGATATTCTTCTTACATTTTCCAGGGTCTCTTGGCCTTATTAATTCAAATCTTACTTTCAATGTATGCATGTAGCCAAGATAATTATTAGAAGGAGAGATCAAAGCAAGCATATTATAGTCCTATTCCATTTTCTGCTGATGTGAGTGATCTGCCTCTTCTTTGATGTTGTATGCTTCTACAGTGAAAGTACAGAGGATAAAAATACTACACCATGTAATCTGGCATTTATCCCATGAGAGCAGAATTCCAAATTGTGACACATGTCAAGAAGTTAAAAAAAAAATAACTTAAAAGAGCCCTATGCTTTATACAGTGACATAGTCTGCATTTAAACACCATCAAACATCATTTTCCATTACAAATTTAGTACTCTATATAAAATTCAAAGAATTTCTGTAACTTTAGTCGAAGAAAATGACAGTAATACCTGTAAAATAGCTACTATATTTACTAGTAGTTATGCTAAAACTGCAACTTAGATTTATTCAAACCAAATTTTTTTTTTTTTTAAAGGCAAAAGGAAAACAAAATTAACCTCTTTGTGAAAGCACAGATGCATCTTCTGTACAATTTGGTTTTATCTCCATCAGTCTGTTTATTCAAACATGCTTTGGAAAATGGCTGTGATTCCAGGTGCTGAATCCCATTCTAACACAGGCTCATAGGAATCTTCCTCAGAGTGAGGAAGCTGGATTTGTCCTTTATTGTTGTATATTTACAAGGTAATTGTCCCACATTTCTTGTCAGAATTCTGTCGTATTGACACATATATTGGAAACTGAGCTCAGCATATTCGTAGCATAACACTTGATTATTTCAGATTGTAAAGAGCAGAAAGCATGTCAGTTACAACAGTATAACATTTCGCCTCTTGAGTTTACTGGAAAACGTCAGAAGTCTTTACACAGTGTAAGAAATTTTCCTGCACTGTTGAAATTGGTGAGAATTTTGTTATTACCTCCAGTGACTATACAGACTTAAGACATTAATGCCTATTTCATTATGTCTGGAGAATGAAGCAGGAAAAATAAGAGCTTCCCATTTTTCCTTTAATGAAGAAAACATTGTAATTAATTCCAAACAGATTTCTTTTGAAGTTTGAAGGATGTACTTTTTTTTTTTTTTCCCCACTATTTACCCACATTTTCTCATGTCTGAGTTCTTTGGGGAGCAGAAACGAAATGGCCAAACACAAGAAAAAAAAGAAAAAACTGTTCACAAAAGACAGCTGCAATCAGGAAGATCCAGAAATATCACCAAATTCCCTAATTCCTATTTAACCTTTACCATTATGAGATGTTTATGTACTTTGGATAAACTAGAGAAGCTACTACATGGAAAAATCTATCATAGATTACTCCTCTTGCAGTTGTTGCTAAGAGTGTCCTAATCCCTTCATTTTATCATCCAGGAAAGGTCTGTTTCATTTCTGTTGCTTTCTAGCTATGCTTGTGGGCTTTGGTGGACTTTTTCCCCTAGAAGGTGAGGAAATAGGCTTGCATGTTGCTTTTTGCAACATAGAGGTTTTGCTATAAACAGAAAGCTAAAGTCTCAGCCCTGTAAAGCTGATATATATTGGTAGCTCAGGATTTCCCTAAACAAGATGTTCAAAGGCAAATATAACTAGATTTATGGTCTGGGATCCTCTTAAACTCGAAGTCACACCTGGGTAGACATGAGTGCAAGAAACATTCTCTTTCATCTAGGTCTGCCTTGCAGATTACCCCAGATTCTATCAGACTGTCATCTGGCACAAGGATACTTGCTCCTGCCACCTCCAAGCTTGATTACTGCAAATCAGAGACCTTAGGAATGAAGCTTGCTGAAATTACAAAAAAAATAAAGGAAGCTCAAGGTAGTTCAGAGTGCATCTGCTTGTCTGTTCAGCAATATGGGTCATATGGTTCTCTCTGTGCAGTGCTCCCACCAAATTCAGAATCCAGATGTGCTTCCGAAGAGTTTGTTGTGATTTGCTATTAGAATGATTGTCAGGTGGAGAGTAAGTTTTCTCCAGAATCAAAACTCTCCAGCTAGGTTCGTTTTTCTCTCAGAAACTCATTTCCAGGTTCTTCATGTGTTAGTAAGGTGCCAGTCTGGCTATTCCAGCTGTGGCTCCCTAAAAGTCTGATGCACAGAAAGCTGCTGAGACATAGGTTGCTGTTCCACACAGCACTCAGTAGTTTGCCCAGAGGGAAGAGCATGGGGTGCTTTAGACATCACAGGAGTATTCAGAGACATTTAGAAATATTTTTGGAAAGCTAACAGTGAAAACTTCTTGGAAATGCATTCCAAAATTTTCCCTCCTTGAGAAGTTTAAAAACACTAAGTTATAATTTGATTCATAAGTAGTACTTTTTCCTGAAAATTTAGAGTTTTCCATGCAACAGGTATTCCAGTTTCTCACTGGTTCTGTTTATGGTTTTGCAAACTTCTTGTGGATTCAGACGTGACTGTCTGAGGAATTTGCAGAGTGAAGGTTCCCAGAGCACAGAGCAAGGAGTACAGGCAGCACTTGTGTTTAGCTGCTGTGAAAGGCTCAGCGGGACTCTGTGCTCCCTCCCTGTCTTGAGTGTGGAGAAACCAGCCAAGCAAAAGTCAGAAGTTCTTGGCTGTAATTCCCAGACTATTTTCAAAAGGGTGATGTTATACTGTATTTTTCCTTTCATCTACCAAGAATGTCTTGCATTCATGAGTCTGGCTGTTCCCGCAATCCACCTTGTATAAAATCACGCACTGCTGCACGAGGAGAGGTCTTAAATAAAAAGTGAACAGAGTCAAAGAGAAGTGCCAAAAATGCATTTATTTGTCCCTCTTCACATTTCCCCTTGGACAGAGAGATGAATTTGTGTTATCAGTGTGGCAAGAAGTGGATTTTTCTTTTTATTGAAGTACTGACTTTACACTCGGAGCCAAAGAACAACAGTGCTCTCACAATGTGGCGTTCCAGCAGCAAGGGGAAGGTACTTGTAAATGTTGGAGACCTACATGTGAGTAATTTGCTTTCCTTTGAGAACTGGATTAATAAGAAATTAACATGTTAAAGGTGGTAGATGGTTATTTGGTAAACAATTTGTCTTAAAAAACATGAGAGGAAGGAAGGTTGTGTAAGGTAAGTAATGGACTGAGTGGCATTTGAACAACCAGTTGCCTAGTTAAGTTGTCCAGGTAAGGAGAAACCTCAAAAGTCCCTGTTGTATTGAGGAGTATCTATACAGATTATATCTCATTTGAATCATCTCGAATGGCCCCTGCCTTCTGGCAAGCACCCAAATCCTGTTGTCCTGTCAAGGCCTGTAGCTCAGGATGAGACTGTGGTATTATATACAGGCCTCTGAAATGAGGCCACAGTGATGGGCAGGGTGTTGCACTTCCAGGGTTTAACTGGATAACCACCACTATTTATTACATCTAAAATTCTGAACTGCCCAGATATTTAGAGGACCCTTAATGTTCTTCCCTTTTCTGTCACTGTGAACTACAGCCAGGTGTGAGGCGGTGAGGTGTGCACGGGCATAGACTTTGCTATAAAAATATGTATTCCTTACTTTTCCTGAGTAAACGCCACATAAATGGTGCATAAAGCTTTCAAGAATCAGGCCTCAGGCTAGACATTTAAGTGGTCCCTACCGTATTCATATACAAACAGTTGCACAGTATATTAGGAATTGCAATAACAGAAAAATAGCTATAAAATATTAGCATGATTTAACTTTTATTTTTATAGCTCCTTGTCTTGCTTGCCTTAATTTTTTGGAAATAACAAGAAAGTCAGTAGAATATGACAAGTACAGGTAGACTGGAGGGGTATTGAGCTAAAATTAAGAGGCATTTTAGGCTTTCCATATCCATTGATTGTATTGGAATAAGCTTAAGAGAGAAAATGTCTGGATCCAGTTATACTGAATACCTTTCACATACAGTCCTCCTAGTTATCAATTAATTCATTCAACTTACTTCCTCATCAATTTTTTTCCCCCTTAGCCCTGATGGTTTTATGACCTAGACCCAGGCGGTACCCTTAGGCAGTCCATCTGATAATTGACACATTTTCTAACACAGCATAGTGATGCCCAAGTCAGTGCTTTCAGGCCGTGACTTCAGCTTATTGGAGACTGCAGCAGGGACTCCTTTTATCCCTCATACATCAGAATATACTGACAGCTCTCCCAAGCAGGGACGAGGCAGATCTCTCCCTCAGGAAAATGTATGCAAACACCTCCGGAACATTGTACTGGTTGCTAGGCATCACACTGGTGACATCTTTATGATAAACATGGTATGCAGAAGAAGGCCTAATAAAAGAATAACAAATTATTGTATCCAGAGGGCAATTTTACAAGATTAACTGGTATAATAAATTACTGCTGTAGTCAGAATACTGTGTTACCTTTTAAGGTATTTCACAGCAGAGTCTAAATGAACCAGCCTATAAAAACAGAGAATGTCTCACACAAAATAATAAAACTATTCTTAGATTTTTTTTTTTAATACTCTTCATGATACCTGTGAGTGGTATTTAGCTTGCTGCACGGTAGCTTCAGCAAGTGCTTGCTTTAAAATAAGGCTATACATGCAATTCATACCAAGATGTCTCTGTTCATCATTATTTTTACCCTGCTTCTGGACATTCAGTACCACCGCAATCTGCATAATAGCAATTTGAACAAAAGCCTGTAGCTTTTTATTTATAAAACTATTTTCATACATAAAACATTACAAAGAAAATGCCAGTAGCTAAATACCTTTCATACTAATTATCTTTTTTTTTTGGTGGTGGTGGTGTTTTTGCATGCTTTTTTTAATACAAAAAGATCACCTCTCATGTTTTCCCTTTCTACCTCCTTTTCTCTCTCCTGTTCTGACTTGCTTTCTTTCTTTTATTCAGTTGCCTGAATATTTCAGATTTGCCCATTACTAATTTTGTCTTTTTAATTTTAAGGCTTCATATTTTACATTTAGAATATTTTAGCCCTTTTGTTTTAAAAACAGCTTTGTGGGGAAAAAGGATCCCTCTTTTGAGCTCTAATTGAAAGAAGACCTTATGTATAGTCATGTGATACTTTTATACAGAAATGAATTTGCATTTAATTTGTAAATGAATGAGATGTGTTTTCCTCTGTTCTTTTTCTGTCAAAATCCAAAGATTTCTCACAACCTATTAACAGCAGAGCCTACACCTGGAGTTCAAAGGCCAAGGATGTACTACAATTTATCATAAACTCTCCTATGTTACTCTAAGATAACACATTAACAGGATAACACAGCTTCATATTGGTAACCTGCAGCTTATTTCCCTCTGGTTATGGGGTCATATTCTTGCAGTTCCACCCATTTGATATCAAATGCTTTCATAACTGAAGCCACCAATCTCTTCACTTGCAAAAAGACATGCAAAACCCAGGGTATTCACCCTGTTTTAAGTTAGAGCTGAGTCGAAGTGTTGGTCTGCTCCAGTTCTCTTCCAGGTTTGGATGTGTGCGTTGCCCTTCCCTCTGCCGTGCTAAGAATAAGGCACATGGGACCGCAGTCTGACATAAATCAGCACCTCTCAAAGCCCTTTTGCACAGCTGGTCAAAATGACTTTCACTCCCTGTAGGGAAGGGAAATTTCCAATAGGAACTCAGTGCCATGAGCTTCCTTGGTATCTTAATCTAAGAGATAGCTTTATGTCTACCCAGAGTAGCATTTTTTGGGAAGGTCAACAAGGTTGCAGCATTGTAAGTGGAAAACACTGAAGATGCAGAAATATTTACAAAAGTGCCAAAAGGGTTGATCTGCTTTGGCAGCCATGTGGATCCCCAGCATGTATGTGAATTAATTCACTTTCAAAGTTCCCTCTTACCCATCTGCATAAGTGAAACAGAAATATGTGTGCTGGCATTGGTGGGTTACCTGAGTTCACACCAACAAATAATCTGTGACAGTCCTGCATGTTGAACACAGAATCCCTGAATCTCCAGTAAAATTGTGAAGCAAAATCACAGTGGAGGGAATAAGGGGTGGTGCCAAATGAAAAAAAAACCCAAAACAAAAGCAAAAAACAAGAGAGGGAGGGGCTGAGAGTAGTACACATGCATAAAGGCACTGCTAAGAGGTGACACACATCATCATCAATGGTCGTCAAGTGGAAGGTTCAAAGCAAGCTTTTTTCCTTCAGCAAACAAAAGGACCCTCCCAATGTGTGGAGGCCATTGAGGAAGGCAAGGAGACAGGGTGCTGGAGACAATGAGATGACACGTAAGAGCTGAACTGAAAGACTGAGCTGTGGGATGAGACCAGTCATGGCAGTACTGAGGGAGGGAGAGAAGGGAGAGCATGAGGGGCAGAAGACGTGATCCAGAAAAGACCTTGAAGTGTAGGGATTAATTTGAACCCATGAACCTCATCACACAATGTTCTTTAGTTTACAGACGACTGAATGTATATATCTATTCAGTCTGGTCAGAAGGTTATAAGTTGAATATGTGCTGTTTGTAGAAACATGTTGAGAAAATGCAGATCACTGGTAGGTAAATGTTAGACTCAACACAGTTTAAAAGACAGAAAATAAAAGCCTTTTTGAATAGTATTAGGTTCTGTTTTAACAAAACATAAGCAGTGATACAGCCTTCCAGTGTCAAAACAAAATTTAATTAAAATATCACAGACAC
>JAAGNO010006433.1:42484-52931 GCA_033439905.1 Ceryle rudis | reverse complement strand
CACACAACAAAAACCCAACCAAAACCAACCCACCAAAAAAAAAAAACCAACCCAACCCAAAACAAAACTACGCCCCCCCCCCCCCCCAAAAAAAACCCACAAAAAAAACCCTGAACCTCCAAAACCACCCCAAGCAACCTCTGAAGTCTTTGCAGAATTAGTTTGCTACTAAGCAGTGGTGGGTGTGCCTGTGTGAATGGAGTAGCTGCTAAAAGGAAGGAAGAGACTCAGGTTAGAGATCCTGACAGAGGGGTTGTCAGTGGAGATGTTTGGAAGTCAGCAAGAGCTGTAACTTGACAGCCCAGGTTATTTCTTTTAAGAGCTAGCTGCTCTTAAAATTGTCACTCAGAAAAATTCTTTTGATTCTACAGTGCTGGTGGTGATAGGTGGCAGCTTGGAGACTCTCAGGTGTGCTTTGCTGTCATTTTTTGGCTGTGCTGTATGGTTGGCCTTGTGCAAAGGTGCTGGTACAGACTTGGTTTACATTACCTTTGAATATTGCCTCCTTGCATTGATACCTATATCTGGATCATTGCTTTCATCCTATGGCTAGAATATTTTTAACTTTTTGTACTTGACACCAAGAATAAATTTTAGCTCGATGAATAATAATGGTCTGGATTTTATCAGTGTCAGACTTCTGCAGTTCCTACTGGTGACAGTAGAAATAATCTGAGCTAAACACTGCTGAATTTCAAGCCATTAACTTTAAATATGTAAACAATTGTCCTCGGGCAATTGGGTGTAAATGTAATGGCTTGAGTTTCATAACGCTAGTTCTATGACCAATTAAGGTCTACTGCTCAATAATTTGGACATTATTATTTTCTTTTAACTAATATTTACCAATACTTCAACACTACAGGTATTACATGGGAGTCTTTGAAAGTCTCAGTGTATTCAGTTTTCATAATTAAGTGTGATTTTTGCGGTTACCTTTAATATCCCAACTTGGAGACCTCAATTGAATCTAATTATGTTTCAATTGAAAATAAGATATTCCACAGACTGAAGCTGTAGATCAGGGCTCATTACTAAAGCAGCTCATTATTTTTAATGAGCAACTTCATTATATCTGATTCTGCAGAGAAGACGACATAATTCTGTCGATGCAGAAAAGCTTGTTAAACTTTGGTAGCCTGCAGCATATGACTAACAGCCTGAATCGGGCAACAAAGATTAGTAGGGTTAAAGAAACTACCTCAATAGGATTCTATCCCATCCCCCCAGGAGGTTTATTACTGTCAGTGCAAAATAATTTTCTATTTTCTGCTGGTGTGAACTTTGTTAGGCTGGAATAGTTGTAGAATACCTTTTAACTGGTCTGGTTTGGGAAAGGAATTGCAAGGAAAATTCACAATAAATATAATTTTCAGGAGAGTTCTGTTCTAAAGAAGGTGGTAACAAGATCTTTCTGCCAATCCAGGTGCCTGCTGGGAGTGTTATAATATGCCTACTGTGCCTAGTGCAGCATTTTGCGTTTGGACTCTGAATTGGCTTACAAATTTGCAAAATCATGTTACCTGACAACAGTCTGCAGAGGGTACAAATTAGCAAGGTATCTCAAGTAAACATATTGTTAATACAGCACGGTGCAGGTATTGGTGCACCTCCTGGTAGGGAAGCCTGTACTGTTCTGCAGCACTGCATCTGTTTGGCATCCACTGTGAAGGTGCAGGAGCTTTATCCTCTGTGCTGAGAGTAAGAGTCTGTGGCATTGCAGATCTGTTCATTACTGAACATTATTGAATGGTAAAAAGGAACAGGCATTATTAAACAGTGAGCATATAACCAGAAAATGGGCTTACCTATAAGTCTGATTAACCTTTTTGTTTTTTTGGACACACGAGCTATTTGGTGAAGAATACAGAATTTGAACTAAATAAATTAGGGATTTCTAGCTTAATCGTTTGTGGCTAGGGTCATAAATTGATGTAGTAGCATCATCTCTGGCTTTCATGCTCCAGCCCTGTGGCTATGGAGCCAGGACTATTGTCCAGGGCGTGGAGAGCTCAGCATAAGGTTGCTCCCCTTTCTGCCCAGGCAGAGAGAAGCCAGCACGAACCCAGACCTGCTGATCCTGGGTGATTTGGCTTAATTATCACCAGATTATTTTATAATTTAATTCCAAAAAGCCAAAGAAACCATACATATGAACAGGAAAAGAAGGTGAACTTTACTTCTAGAAAAGAAATTACAAACTAACAATTCTTGATGAAAGTTTCCACAGAAGGAAGTAGTAATTTTAGAATGATTAATCATCATTTAATAATCTAAACTTTATATAGAAGGAGGAGGAAAAAAGATAAGGGAGGTTTCTGAAGATTCAAGAAAACGAACAGTATCCATCTGAAGTGGATATCAAAATGACTAAGGAAATTGTCTCCAAGGTAGCCCCTATATTCAGTCTCTAGTAAGACTGGAGTAATTCTAAAGCTATCAGTATATATAAGCGGACAAGGAATGGTAAGATGGTAAAAAAAAAAAAAAAAATCAACAGTGATGATTCAAGAAAGTGGCACATTAGACCTGGGTAACGGTCTTGGTGGTTTGTGGTCAAGGTGGAGGCAGTATGTGATGTAACAACTTTAATACTTTCCTATATGGCAATGCCATTAGTTGACTTAGCAGATGTAATGAAGGTGAAACCGTTGTAAGGCAGAAGAGTATGAAGAACCACTATAAGAGTGTTTGCTAATTGAGAGTTTTTGGTTCCCCTGGGATTTCTGAGTCCAGCCCTACCCAGTATTTTAATAAGAAGTTGGCTTGTGGAATAGAGAATACACTTAGTAAATTTGCAGGTAGCCTTTGAACTGAATTTGGTTACGTTTGAAGAATCCCCTGACAAATCATAGAGAATATAAAATAACCTTGGCAAAATAGTGACTTGGTCTAAAACCAGTAAGATGAGAAACAGTAAACACAGTTGCATACTGTATCTGGAAAGGTGTAGTTAAATGCACAAATAGAAGATGATACCTTGCTAGGCAGCAATGCAGTGGAAATATATTTGGGTGTTAGCAGAAAACTATTATACATCAACAGTTTAATGATGATTTAAAAAAGAGATCTGATGCTGGTCATGCTCTTTTTAGTATATGATTAAGTTCCATGTTTGGGTAAAAGTTTTGTGTACTTTCAGTGCAATGGGCACAAAGATTTGTGCATACAACTTCTCTTGTCTCTTCTTTTTACATGTCATCTCATGTTAGTGGAATCAGTAAGTGAAACAAAAACAGAAATCAGAGGACTTTCCTTCCTGCTTTGAGTGGACAGTTTCTAAAACATCTGTCTCATCCCCCTACTTAGGAAAAGCAAAATGCAAAGCATTTCATGTGCAACAGAGTGTTCTATTTTTCCCTTTTTAAGGATGTTTTCTGTTGCAGAGGTGTTAATGGAGCTTGTATAAACACACCAGAATCAGTTAATCTTGAAGTACAGATAATTACATGAAACCACTGTTACAACTTACATGAAGGCCAGTATAACATTCATCTGAGTTCTCAACTGCTTCTTGGGCATTGAGCATAAATCCTAATAAGGACTAAGTCCACAAGTCTAATCTATCAAAATCCTGCTTTGATGTTACTGATGTTGGTGTAGTTATCATTGTAATTATAATTATTTATTCCCATCTGCAACTCTAGACATCAGTTAAAACTGTGAAGTGCTTCGGGATCTCACAGAGTTTAACAACAGAACCAAACCCTAATAACACTGGCTGCACTGTCTCTCTCAAATCAATTTTGTGATTTTGTTTTCTGTGATAAGAATTAATATCACTGACCACTGGGTAACACAGTGTTTGTATTTTGCATACATGAAATTTATATGCAAATCCCTCAAAGCAGGTAAAAAGCCAACAGGAGTACTACAGGAGTAAGTTTTTTACATAAATAGGAATTGGAGTTATTCCCTATCTCATGGGTGTGCTTTCACTTTCCTTGGACTTCAAGTACATTTGTATTGTCTCAAGTTCATAACACCTTCCTTCCTGTATATCTACTCTATTAATTAATCTGCTTATAATATATAACAGAGCGTTTCTACACCATCTAATCCTCTATTTAAGTAATTTCTTATCAACGTAAATCTGAGTGAACACAATTTCCATTTTGTTGGAAAGATTCTTTCAAATGTTTTTCCAAGTCAGAATATGTCAGAGCTAGAATTGATCAGAAGTGATGCTGTCTATTCAAGCCAGAAGCAATTATCAGGAGACTCAAAAGATAACAGTATCTGCAGAACAAAGGCAGCTGATAACGAGCCTGAAATTACATTTAAAAGGTGTACTTTATACCCCCTTTTGATACACTATAAAACGCTGTGAATGCATATACTAGCTTTGTAACAACACCTGGTAATGTAAAATTTTTGATCTCTAGACTTGTTAATTTGGTTTCATTTATTGAAAATCCATGTATAACTGTGAAAAAGTTGTCTCTCAAAATGAACACACCTATGCAGAAGTCTACATAATACAGATATTTCTCAAAACCTGTAATTGTGATAAGCCAGAAGTCAGGCCTAATAAAAGCCAGTCTGTTCTGTCTGGTTATAATTATAACTGTTTAGTTCTGTATGGGAATAGAAGTTGCAGGAATCTTGAGGAATGCTGTAAAACTCATAAGAATTGCAAGTTACTTTGGAAAGAAAATATGGAGGAGAATAGTTTACAGGTCCAAATCTGGAGTTTCTTCCTTGATCTAAGCACAGAGTCGGTAATAGAAGCGTTTTATTCTTCAGTTTTGACACACGTCACTTACTTGTTCCTATTTGCAGTGTGGAGTGTCCTCAGATCTCAAACTGGATTCCTTTCTGATAAAATGTCATCAATGTGTGCTCTCCAGGAGTGGGACTATGGTTCTAACTCCTGTACGACACTCGGAGAAACAGTAGGCCAAAAGAAGTCCCTGAAACACCTGTGCTGGGGATGTTGACTTCTCTGCATGTTTTACTTGACAGAAGTGTAGATACTGATTGTCACCCTGCAGCTCTTGTTGTCTGAATAGATGGGTGCTACAGGCAAGTGCTGTTAATACCTTGTTACTTAAATTACTTAAAGAAAAGTTCATGCTCAAATTCTTTTGTGCCTGTGCAAACCTTACTAAATATTGTGCAACACAGTTTTAACTTTTCAATCTTAACTCTTCCCTTGGTCACCCAAAATAATTAGCATGGTGATGAACAAATGATGACTATTTGATGCATAATCAAACCATACTTCAGTCTTAAAATCTGAATTCAATGTTTTTTTTGTGCAACTGGAATTATTTTTTTTCCTTGTTTCAGGCAAGATTGCTTTTGACAAAATAACTGCACCTCATTTGCTATCTATGTGTTATTTTATTTCTTTACCTTTCTCAATCTGATCATCTTCTGGAGTAGGCTATACATATGATGTTTTATAGATGGTAAACCCCTGCTTATAAAGACAATCTCAGTAGTGCTTGTATAAGAAAGATTTGATTTTTAAATTTTTTTTTTTTTTCCACCCATGGGGACAACAATGTGCCCTTGTGTCCAAGAAGGCAAATGGTATTCTGGGGTGCATAGAGTGTGGCCAGCAGGTCGAGGGAGGTTCTCTTCCCCCTCTACTCTGTGAGACCACATCCGGAGTATTATGTCCAGTTCTGGTCTCCCCAGTACACGAGGGACAGGGAAATACTCGAGAGAGTCCAGTAGAGAGCTATGAGGATAATGAAGGGATTGGAACATCTCTTTTATGAGGAAATGCTGAGAGCTCTGGGGCTGTTTAGCCTGCAGAAGAGAAGACTGAGAGGGGGATCTTATTAATATTTAAAAATATCTGGAGGATGGGTGTCAAGTAGAAGTCTCTTTTCAGTGGTGCCCTGTGATGGAATGAGAGGTAACGGTCACAAGCTGTAACACAATGTTCCACCTCAACGTGAGAAAAAACTTCTTTAATGTGAGAGTGACAGAGCCTGGAACAGGCTGCCCAGAGAGGTTGAGGAGTCTCCTTCTCTAAGACTTTCAAAACCCACCTGGATCTGTTCCTGTGTGGCCTGCCCTGGGTGATCCTGCCCTGGCAGAAGGGTTGGTCTACATGACCTCCAGAGGTCCCTTCCAACCTTTACCATTCTTAGATTCTATTATTCTGATTTCTGATGATGCTTTTACCATCCTTATGTTTTCTTCTAGAAAACATTCTCTTTCTGGATTCTGAAGAAGAGATGGACTGTTTCATTTATTCCCCTTGATTCTATTATTTTAGGACACGTAATCACCAGTTTGATAATTAAGCTTCAGTTTTAATATGTAATCCTATCTTAAGGTACATTTTGGTATCTCCAGTTAAATATTTGCATGGAAAACAATACATTTTGGAATTCATTCTCGGATTTTAAGAAATAGAGTAAATAAGCCTGACTACTCAGAGATAATACTGTGCTGTTAATGAAGTCTAATTCCTACTGGTATTTTCACACTAGCCTTTAATCTTAGTGTGCATATGCTACAGGAAAGAGATGATCAAGTTTGGAGGAGACCAGGGGAATGACATATTTGAGAGAGTGCCTATATAGTAATTTAGTGGAAAGAATTGGTTTCTGTCCTGGTCTTTTTCTGACTTAGTGTAGGAGCCACAACTATATATACATCTTTGAGGGTAGTTTGCTTGCTTAATTGAAATGGAAGTAATTAATAGCTATCTAACCCCAAACCCAAACAAAATTCTAACCGCCACCCACCAACAAACCCCACCCAAATCCATACAAAATTCCCCAAAACCAATGCCCGCAACTGGGAGAAACAAACAACAATCAGGAAACCTTCAACACCCTTCCCAAAAACAACAAAAAAAACCAACCCCCCAAAAATCAAACAAAAAAAACGAAACAAGCCCCCCCAAAACCCACAAAACACCCCCTCCAAAAAAAGAAACAACCACCTCCCCAAAAAACCAACCAACCAAAAAACCACAGTTAAACTTTCTCTTTACTATACACGGCATGGTATATAGAAAAAGCAGACAGAAGTACTATAGCAAGTCATAAAGGACTAGCTCTGCACTTGTTTGCATGGTTGTGGTTTTGTCAGCAATTTCTTAAAGTGAGAGCTGCAAGGCCAGGCCACTGAAGTCTGGCTCACGCAAGGAATCAACATTATACTTGCAAGTGTTTTTCTAATACAGCCTAAATGAATTCTGAGAATTCAGTGGGAACGTTCTTACCAAAAAAAAAATAAATGAGTGTGAACTGTGACTTAAGCGATTTAGTTATACATTGCAAAAACACCACAACTTTGTCTTTTGCAGTTTTGTGATGGGATTCATTCTCCTGGAGTCAGAAAGGTTTTATATACATTGTGTATTACAGTTGTACCACACTGCATACATAGATGATTGTGCAAGAATATTAACAACATTTGTACCGAACCATTGTGTGACAGATCGGTACTGGAATATTTAACCTGAATTAGGTTTTGTCATTTTTGTGCATGAATATGTAAATGTTTTTTATTATTTCTTTTCAGATATAAGCGCACACCTCATCATGATTGTAATAGGTATAGGTATTAGTTGTTAAATGTGGTGGAGAGGGGTTGATTCAGCACAGTCACAAAGTATGTGCATGCGGAAATTTTATGGAAGACAGTTATCTATGTGGTCTATGAATGCCATTGCTTTGTTTTGAATGGCCCTGTTCCAAATATTCCAAAAATCTATGGGTGTTTAAATCAAAGGATCATAATAAAATGAAGACTGATATGCTTAGTTGAATTTTCAGAGTTAAAGTGGGGTGGAAATGCAGATTTCTGTTTAATGAAATAAATTGGTTCCTGTTGAATGATAGCAGAAAGCTCTTATAATTTGTTGCAAATAACTGATAACACTTTTTAAACGTGGACTTGATTATAAAAGAAATGGATTGGCATTTGACTTTCAAATGCATAGTCCATCAAACTGTCAAGTGAATATTAAGTAAAATTAAGCTTCATTTTGTAAATGCTTCTATATGCAAAAATCAGTTTTATGCAGCCGTGACTCAAAATGAAACGAGCAATTTGTTAAATTTAAGTATGTAAATTGTGGTGAACTATCAGTAGCAAACTTCAGTGACAATATTACACATAATGCACCTGATGTACTTGAAAAACTTAATTTAAATTTGAGAAAGGCAGGAAAAAAGTTCCTAAATATGCTTGTAAAGGTGATTTTTGACTGTTTATACTCTGAAGTGTATAAAATGATTACTACTAATCAGCAACATGAATAATCATGTTAGAGAGGCTTTTATTTAATACTGATATTAAATATTATACATTCCAGCTTTAAATCCCAAGTTCTGATTTTGTGTTTGCAACACTTGTGGATACCTCATACCTTTCATGTTAGCTTTCTTGTTTTGTGCTAAGATGCCTCATCCTGAAAAGTTCCTTCAAATATCATTAAAGAGATAAGAAGTGGATTAAATCTAGGGGGAATAATTATAACTGATTCAACCTTTCAGGCTGATTTTGCTGCTCTTCGTGCTACTGTGACCCGTATTGTTCAATGACAGTGAATCCACCAAACTGTATCTAAGTGAGCTGCAAGAAACCACCACTGACCCAATGCTTCTCCCACCATGTCCCCTAGCTTGTAGCTCCTTCAGGGGGTAGGAACCCTGAAGAATCAGTGAAACTGATGAACTGTGGAAAAGCAGGCAGGTCTGGACTGGCAGACATTTCTCCCCTAATTTAGAAGTCCTCAGAATCTTAAGCTTTTCTTTGAAGGAATTATGTTGTAAAGTTTCTCTTACAGCCCATGTAGTACTGGCTCATCAGAATTTCTGTAGGCAGCCCTGCAGGTTTCTTGTCTGGAACAACGGGTTGTCCCTGGCACTAGCCTAGTTACAGTTTGTCTTGCATATATTGACAATTTTAAGATGATGCTTCAGTACAGGATACTACAGTGCTCTTGTTTGAAATGATTTCTTCTGTTTTTCCTTCCTATTGTAGCAATAATTTATTGCCACAAAATGTTGATAGAGGTTGCCGACAAGAAGGAAGACCTGGGTGTTACATATGTGTATAACATTAATAATGAAAGGCTGTTTCCAGGGACAGTGAAGTCAGTGAACTAGAGAATTCCTAAGCACCATGGAGAATATGCATGCTCAGTAAATACTAGTTTGTGCAGTATTATTCTCTAAATAGAACTTAATAGGTGTTAAGTAAATGCTGTAGCTGAAGTGATAAGAGATAAGGCTCAAGAAAATAAATGTACAAATGGTGTGCATTTTTAAGAAAGACAGTTGCATTATTAAGACTAAAACAGATTTTTTTTCTGTTTCTCAGGAAAAAAAATGAGTAGTGTGAAGTGGTTTATTTGTTTTGCTTAATTTTATATGCTTTTACAGGTAGCTTACATTAATAACCAGGCTGTAAGTAATCTTAAGAAACCTCTGGAAAAGGAGCTTAAAGGAAAAAATAAAACTAAAGATCTTTCTTGAAGATGGTTTTGGAAGAAGTGCTATTGTACCATTCTGTTCTGCATTGTAGCCATGCAAGTTGTGATGCAAATGCCAGAATTCAAGAGCTGGCTCATGACTGACTGGTAGTAGGACAAACTTTATGGGAAAAAAGTCAAAATCTGTGGTTAAGTTAGTAGTGACCTTGTGCTATGCTGTGCCAAGGAGGATTGCGTACTGAAACACAAGCAATGCAGGGGCTTTTGCAGACAGAAACAATGATGAAAATAGGTGTCCATGTGGCATCTAGCCATGGACATCCAGAGGAAGAAGGGAGCTAATCATTATCGGATTAGAGTTTCTTAATGTAGTCTATGGATTACTGCAGCTGTAAATATTCTTTGTGAAAGAGCCATGCTGCCAGGGTCTTGGTGATGAATAGTTGCCCTTGGAGCTCTCCTCTGGGGAGTGTTTAGAAACTGTGAAGGTAGAAACAGCATAAATAGAGCACGCTCCCTTTTCAATAACTTATCCTTGCTTCACATACTGAGGTTTTTTATTGTTTGGTTCTTTTCATTAGGAAGAATCTAGAAGAGTCCAAATAGCCTTCAGCCTTGCAATATCCTATACTCAGCTTTTTTGTCTCAAGTCTCTTGGAGGGTTTGAAGAAGGTTGCCACCGGGTCAAGAAATAACTTTCATGTGTTCTTCACCAGAGATACTCTTGAGAACACCCGGTATTTTTTTTTGTTTTGTTTTCCTCTCCCCAAACCATAGCTTTTTGAGAGATGTTTGTATTCAGAATTGTGACATAGATGGGAAGTTTCTAGATTGTTTTAATGAACTGTATTGGGTAATATAATGCATTTAGAAAACTTCTTTAGCATCTATAGCAACATCTCTTGTCTTAACATCACCCTCTTCCATGCAGCGCTTTGAAATGTGGTTGCAAGATTGTGTTGCAATGGAAATGTACATACAGGCAAAAAGTTGCCTTGTCTTGTCTGTGTTGTGCCTCTGTAATTTAACTGATGT
>JAAGNO010006433.1:27390-39425 GCA_033439905.1 Ceryle rudis | reverse complement strand
ATGATGGTAAAGCAATGGATGTGGTTTATCTGGATTTCAGTAAAACATTTGACAGTGTCTCCCACAGCACCCTCACACCTAAGCTGAGAAAGTGTGGTGTGGATGATCAGGTAGTGAGGTGGATTGGGAACTGGTTGAAGGAAAGAAGTCGGAGAGTTGTGGTCAGTGTGGTAGGGTCTGGTTGGAGGCCTATATCTAGTGGAGTCCCTAAGGGGTCAGTACTGGAACCAGTACTATTCAACATATTCATCAATGACCTGGATAAGGGAGCAGAGTGCACTGTCAGCAAGTTTGCTGATGACACAAGGCTGGGAGGAGTGGCTGACACACCAGAAGGCTGTGCTGCCATTCAGTGAGACCTGGACAGGCTGGAGAGTTGGGTGGGGAGAAACCTAATGAAGTATAACAAGGGAAGTGTAGAGTCTTGCATCTGGGGGAAGAATAACTTCATGTACCAGTAGAGGTTGGGGACTGACCTATTAGAATGTAACACAGGGGGAAGGGACCTGGAGGTCCTGGGGGACAGCAGGATGACCATGAGCCAGCAATGTGCCCTTGTGGCCAAGAAGGCCAATGGCATCCTGGGGGTGTGGTTAGTAGGTCAAGAGAGGTTCTCCTCCCCCTCTTCTCTGCCCTGGTGAGGCCGCATCTGGAATATTGTGTCCAGTTCTGGGCCCCTTGGTTCAAGAAGGACAGGGAACTGCTCAAAAGAGTCCAGTGCAGAGCCATATAGATGATTAAGGGAGTGGAACAGCTCCCTTATGAGGAAAGGCTGGGGGAGCTGGGTCTCTCTAGCTTGGAGAAAAGGAGACTGAGGGGTGACCTCATTAATGTTTATGAATATGTAAAGAGTGAGTGCTAGGAGGATGGAGCCAGCCTCTTCTTTATTATGTCTAATGATAGGAGAAGGGGCAGGGAAGATGTAGGGTGTTTAGAAGGCATTAGAGAATAACGGATCAGACTCAATATTGTAAATCAAAATGAATACAAGTTGGTCTTGAATTACCAGTAGTCCAGCTCTTGCTGCCTAGTCTGTATAGCGGTGGCTGTGGATATGTAATTTATTTTATTTTTATTTAGGTATTCCAGTTGTCACATGGTACTTTAGTTTGAGTGTCTGCAAAGAAGTACTAGGGAAGACAGTTGTTGATTCCCCTGTCAGTGGGGGAAGGTATTCCACTGTCCAGTGGGTAGGTAGGTATTTGTTCTTGCATGTTTATCTATAAAGCTGAAATAAGAGGGTCTGGTATGTAAGTGAATGTATAAAAATATTTACTAGTAGCATTCTTACATTGCTCTTAACTGTATCAGCTGCAAAGGTATGGCATAGAGTTGCAGGCAGTATCTTAGCAGTCTGCTATTACCAAGCAGTTGTTAAAGCTGTTGGTTTGTGAGCCTTTATTCTCTTGAAAACTGAGATGCAGAAAGTGAAGTTATTTCTCTTGGGTTGGGGGGTGTGTGTTTTTTTAAATTTTTTTAACCTCTTGCAATTTTCTCACATCTACTAGGTGAGCAGGGATTTAATCATAGTAGATTTTTAAAATTTTTTTGGTTTGTTTATTATTGACAATTCTGACAGCTCCGGATTTACATCTTCCAATTCCTAGTTTTTCCTCAAAACTTAAAGATGTCCAAGGTGAAAAGAAAGCAGTGTCTTGAAAGATGATACATGTCACTCTCATTGCTTCATTTCTGTCCTTCTAAGCCTTTTGTTTGAGGAATATCCTTTCTTTGATATATTTTTAGGTAGTACTTTCAGATAGTGATTTTTTAATTATTTTTTTAAAATTATTGATGTGTCATAGGCTAATAAAGCAAAACATCGCAATCCATTTCCTTTCCATCTTACTGACTTATGTCTCTTCTGCCCCGCTGTTTACTCATGTGAGTGTCTCAGAATGCTTTCCACTGTTACTCTCCACTCTGTGAGCGACCAAAGATCACCTCCACCAGACAGTATGCCAACACTGCCATTCTTTGTTTTGAATAGCTTTTGCTGTGGTGTGTCTGCTTTCCATAGCAAAATCCCTTTAGAAATAATTTTAACAGAGAAAGAAATAATATAAAACTTGGTCAGAGAAAGCAAATCTCCATCTTCGTGTCCATCAGGACAGCATTTGTGTCACTCTGAATATAGTATTTCTGGTTCTTCTCTCATGTTTGATAAGTGCCTCTTTTTTACTACCAGTGACAATGTGTAGGTGAATTTTTACAGGAATATATGTAGATGAATTTTTGGAATGACTCAGTTATATTCAGAGACTACCTGAATGTCTGTTTATACCATCCTTTCTCTTTTTGAGACCCTTTCTTGGCAACAACTATTAAATGTGGAGATGATCTACCTAAAACTGCCAGACATTAGAGGAGAGTCTCACAAATGGATTTTACTGAATGCTTTCTGATTTTAAATTAAAAAGTATGGGGTTTTGAAATTAATAATTTCATAAAGATCTTATATTTACTGTCAGGCACCAGTGTTTACTAGAGCCAGACACAGAGATACATTTCAGTTTTTAGATGATGTAGACAAGCTTACCTGCCTCCAGCTGCTCATGCTTTTTGTTTAAATACAATAAAAGTTAGGTTTGGAAGATTTACTGATAAAGTGAAATCAGATGTTCTTGATGTTTTTCCTTCTCTTTCTGCTGATACAGAGAGCAATGAACAAGATGTAGAAGGACAGAACAAAGCTGATATTAATTGCTTCTGTTAAAGAGCAGCTTAGGATGGCTGCAAACAAATACAACTATCCAGGGACTTCCTTTGTTCCATAAACTGGAAACAATCAGGAAAGAGGTATCTACTAACCTGATCTTAAGCTGCCTCATCTTACAGTACAACAGTAGGGCTTTAATGAAACAGTTACATGCAGGGTAGCAAAATATGCATCTGTGTGATTTTTGTGAATCAGTCATCCTCATCACGGTGGAAGAGTAGAGGCTAAAAGAGATCAAAAACAGAGAAGAAAACCCAGCATTTTAATTCTCACTCCCCTCTGCGTTGGGCTGTGTTTCAAGGATACAGAATTGCCAATGGAAGTGGTCAGTGACATCCTTTGCTGTTGGCTCTGTGTCAGCTTCCTGGGTGTTCACCCTTTTGATCCTGCATTGGGACTGGTGCAGGAGGACCTGACTTCTGAGAACCAGACCAGTGGTCCTCAAACAAGATAATCAGATAAATATGCCTAATATTTTGCCTAAAAAAGACATTTCAAATTTGAGGTCTTGCTTCCAAATTCAGTCCTGCTGGATTCGACCATTTATGTCCAGGGCTGTACCTGTGATCTCAAATCACCACCAGAAATATACCAAGTGACGTTTACTTCATAGAGCTGATCAATAATGTAGCGAAGTGGCACCTATATTTCCCTTTGGCTCATTATATGTTTTTTCCCCTGTATGATAAGACTTTGTTGGTTGGCTATTTTGAAGTAATCATAAATGTCCATGAATTTTAATAGCAATTTGTTCAGCTCAGACTAAAATATTCGCTTTATATTCAGTGGTTCAGATTTAATTAGAGACATGCTTTGGAGTTGAGCAGGAAAACCACAGACAGATGTGTCAGGGCCTCTCTGTGCTGTACGCTGCTCTTCTACAGAAGCAGGTCTCTCCGGATCATTTGTCTATGGATTTGTAGAGTAAAACTGGTTTGTTGGGTGTTGTGTTGTGGTGTTTTGTTTTGTTTTCCTGTGACTTTTAAGTCTCTATTCTAGGCTTAGTGTTTTTGTTACTGTGAAAAGTTCAAAATAAGATGCAGTTTTCATAACAGTAATGTAAAGAAAAATCTGCATTACCCACTGTGTGATATCAGACTAAAGATTAGGTTTTCTCTCTGCCTCCTTACAGTGTTCAGTTAAATGATGATTACTGATGATTCTGTCAACATCTTCCCAAGCAGCTATTGCATTTCAAAGGCACATCCCAATGTAGAACGTTAAATTGCAATGGGACAGCAGCAAATGTTTTTCTGTGAGCATTTGAAATGCTAAACTACACAGATTTCTTTTCTTTCCAATTTTTCTCATTGTCCTTTCACAGACATTAACACAACTCGGAATATAACATGACATGAGGCAACAGCAATATAAAAGAGGTCTTTGAAGCTGTTTCTTTTTATCATGCTTTACCCTTAACAGGTTTTCCTGTGGTCTAATTCCTTTGCAGTTCTAAAGAGAATTACATCTCAAGTTCCATAATTGCACTAGGGAATTGAAACCTCATTTTAAAAAAAATAATTGTTATTCTGTCCAAGACTTATTTTATTATCAGCTAGTTGTTGATGGTGATGTATCACAAGAAAATGTTTTATTATAAAAAAATCCTGCTTATTATGAATGTCTACAACAAGTACAACAGGCATTAATTTAAATGCTTTGATACATGCTTTTTGACCTCAGTGGAATGTATTTGAGAAGTTTTATGCTAGCACAAATACCACAGACTTTGTAATCCTTTTTTTTTTTGAAACTGCATTATGATATTCATTGTTTATTGTCTAAAATGTGATCTCCATGATGCTGCCTTGTCTATGTTTTGGTTTTTTTATGGTATTTATGCTCATAGTAATTTGTTTACTACTAGTTAGCTTTAAAAGTACAGATGGATGGTCTATTCACTGTTTTCATGAACTTTGTGCTGAACTGAGCGTGACTTTGCAGTAATACATATTTCACTACATTACCTGTTTTTTTCATAAACAACCAACCACAAAAACTTGAGAAATTACTGACATGGGCTTGTCAGATTTGAATTTCCAGAAGAGGGTGTGTGCTACACAATTCTTTGGAAACCTTGGCTCATGCAGTCTCCTTCTTTTGGATGTCCTCACAAGAATGCTTGCTGAGGCTCAGCTATACTCAGTTAATTTACGTATGTAGCTGCTTTCCAGCTGTTGTAGGTCCTCTTTAACTCTTCTGGAAGAATGCAAATAAAGTTGCAATTTTTTTAATCATAACTGGAAAAACCTTGTGTAGGTCAATCCAAATATTAATTACTTGAGACAATGAAAAGCCCTTCCTGTGGCTGAAGCATGTGATATAGGGGAACTATATTTAAAGCTTTTTCCTTTTTTAAGGGGAGAGCTTTTTTTATCCTCTGAGTAACAGCTGTGGAAATGAAATTTATTAATGGTGCAAAAAAGGGGTATGTTCATTCTTTGCTTATTTTATCATATAAATGGCATCAGAAAAATAATTTTGTTAGTGAGTGAAATAGAAATTATATTACAGCCTGTAGTATCAGTTTTGACAACTTGGGCTGATCTTTGGCCAAAGAAAACCATGACAAATTATTCTTCCTGATTCACGACTATGGTATTTTCAACAAAAGAATATCCAGATGTACTGCAGGTCATTTGGCTGCTGCTTTTATTTTATAAAGCATCTAAAAGATCAGCACATTATGTCCTGTTTAACAATAAGGTTTGTGTTTGTTCTGAAAGGTGATAGATACTTCAGTATTCTTTCAGAACACATTAATTTCCATCTATACTAGGAAGTGGTAAGTTTATTTAAAGAGTTCATAAATATAAACAGATGCTAGTTTACTAATTAGTTACATTTCAATGAAAAAGGAATAAATATTGGAAAACTACAGATGGTCAAGCAGTTCCAGATAGCTTGTTACTTAGTATTGTAACAGAGGTATGGAGAATTTTATTTTGCTTAAATGAAAATTACTTATAGCTGCATGAACTCAGTACATTAGAAGTAAAGAATGTGCCTCCCGTAGAAATATTTCCATTCATCAGCAGAAAATTCTGCATATTTTACTTCAGCTTCAAGGGGAGAACTCCTGTAGCCATAATCTGAGAAGTGGATATTGTCAGAAATAGATGCTTTGTTCTAGGGATAATATGACAAAACCTCAAATTTTCTAGGTAACATATTTTTCTTTGCCTTTAAAAAGAAATCCATTTCCAGATGCTGTGAGTGAGGAAGAATACTTTAATGTCATTAAATGCACTGTTCTTTATTACCTTCTGGATATCCAGAGACACGAAGCTATAGGGAATTGGCAAACTATATTAGAACATAAAATTCTTTTTAAATGTTATACTGAAAAAATATATTAGAAATGTTACAATACTGTTAACAGAATTAACTGTAGAAATGCATGGCTGAATGCTGTGTGAGCCTGCATTGTTATTCCAACACAGGGGTACAGCAAATTACTTAGGGGTGACTATGCTTTGTCCTTGAATAGGGCTGTTGAAGCCTGTGGCATTCATTACTTGCTAGCTAAAAGCATGCATGAACTTAGATTTTCACATGAGTTTAGGGATATACAATCAGGATTTCTGATGTTATATACTACATTTGTTCCATCATTCACTAAAGTTATTGCTGCTAGAAAAAGTCATAAAGTGGTGGTTATACTCTAGCTGTATGTATTTATGTATAATCTCTTAGTTTAATTTACACCAAGATGACTGTATATACTAATATGTACTGGCCTGAAGTGCATAGGCCCATTGCATTAACTGTTAAGTAATTACAGCTTTGATGTGATCACAATTCATATAATAACTGTGTTTGTTTTGGGGATAGACATTTAGATGCAGTTGGATACATCCTTACCTCCCTAAACTTACCTAGAATGAAATATTTGCCAGCATCCCTCAAAAAAATTAAAAATTTGATGATTTCATACCAAAAGTGCTACATCTCGTTGCATCCTGTCTGTTACTGACCTACTTGTTCCTTTATTCCTATATGATGATGTTACAGCCTCTTTTCCTGATTTCACTCTAAATGGAAGTGGCCAGTTTCTGATGTCTCTCCTAAGATGTGTGTTGCCTCTGATCAATTTGTAGAAGACCTGTGCATCCAGCAATAGAGCTCCATTTAGATTATTGGAGAAATCCCTGAAAACCTGCACATCTTTGTATTGCTGTGGCACCTTTTCTGTGCATAGGTGCAAATAGTGTGCCCATCTTCCCTGCTGAGAGCAAGCAGCTTCACTGCTCTGGAGGAAACAGTTCCAGAACCGATCATGGTGACAACAATTCAGTGTAATGACAGAATTGCCCCGTTTGTCATTTGGATGTGAAGTTAGCCTACGCACCTTTTAAATCTCAATTATATACAGTCTATTTGAATAAAAGACTACAGTCACAGGAGAAAAATTGGAATTGCTTATAATTTTTGCTGTAGAACTTAGTGAGGATTTTTTATGGTCTTCCATGCAAATCTCTACAATTACAATTTGTCTCTTTGCTTCAGAAGCTTTAAGCTCTTGTCTGTACCAGGAGCCCAGTGTTTGCAAGCACTGAGACTCTGAAATCTTATTTTATTTAACAGTGGGGAAATATCCATTCAGTAAGATTATTCTGAGAAACAGTGGATGGCACTGTTGGTTTGCAGCTATGAATCTGCAAAAATGAAGCAGGACAGGGCAACCTTAAAAAATAACCCAAACAAAACCCCTCAACCCAAAACCAAACCCCTCTAAAGCACTTCATGCCCCCCCAAAAAACCCCAAACCATAAATCAGTGTATTAAAATGGATGCTGTAATTATCAGACTGTGTGTCAGTGCTCAGAAATTCAATGAAGGTAACATGTAAGAGTCGTCAATTCTTTAAGCAACAACAACAACAAAAAAGTGCTAAATTGGGTCATTTCTGTCTGTCAGCTCAATGCTGTGGTTTTGTCACAGGAGGAAAAAAAACTCAGCTGGTTGAGATGGGAGAATGGTAGTAAATGAATTTGCACAGGAAGAGCAAAGCCTTCCTTGCTCAAGGAACAATTGTTGGTATTTGTGGGTTTCAAGGGTTACTACAGCAAGATCACACCCATGCAGAGCAGCAAAGGGAATGTGTTCAGTCTTTTGGAACCTACTTATAGATGGTGTCTAGAAAATATGTTGTAATTATCAAGTCTGGTTATTGCTGGGTGTGCGTGTGTGAAGGAGTGATGTAGAAACAGGCAGCCTGCATTTTAAGACTGCTTTCTAATGCACAGTGAGACCTGTGAGATTCCTCTCGTGGATTGTAGTGAGCTTTGAATGAAGAGATTAGATACATTTGAATTTTTGGTTTTGTTTTTGAAAAGATCAAATGCATGTCTGTTTTGTCTAATTTTATTTTAATATGTGTAGTACACATTTAAGCAGTGTGCCCTGGAGAAGTCGGGGATGAGTGTGGCAGGTCTTCTTGTCAACATGCAGTTGTCAGTCCAAATTATATGCACAAAAAAATCTGATATTGAGCAAAGAACTTGCTATGTATCAGCTCTTTGCCTTTAGATTTGATTGTCAAACACTGAAATTTATTTTAATTCCTATCATGCAGACATTATTTAAAGAAGAGACTGAATTTATTAAGGGGAGATATCACCAAAGTGAATCTGACTGTCATTATCACTAATCTTTTATTTCTGAAAATAGTAACATCTTGAAAGAGAGAGAATTTATTTGCAAAAATTTTACTCCACTTTTTTACTATGCTTAAATTTACTACACTTAAAATTATGAATATAATGTTAAAACATTCCTACAATCCAAGCCCTTGGAAATCATATAGATGCCTGGTAGATAACAAACACGTGTCAAGTTTTTTATCCTCCCTCAGGAAGAAGATTCCTGTTGTAGTTTGTAACAGCGATGGTAAGAGACCATTTAGAATGATGAGAAACTATTGGTTGACTAATTCACGGTAAAAATAAACCCAATGGCTGGAAATGGAAGTACACTTGTGAATAATACCAAATAATTGAATTCAGCCTGGTGTAAATAACACTACAGCATTTTGTGTAGAGAATAAAAGTCAGGGCATGAACTATGATGTTATGATTCAGAAATGCTTTTTATAATTTGTATTTTTAAGAGAATTAGCATCAAATCAGGCTCAATATTAATGAATTTGAAATTCAACCACTTCCTAATTTTGTCAGACCCAGTGGCTCTAATGAGGCAAACTACTTCTTGCTTAAATGAGCCATTTGAGTGAAGTGTGTGTGTGTGGCAGTTTTGCTCTTCAGTCCACGGTGCAGCTTAAAACTGACGATACATAGAGACCCAACGAATATGGAGAGAAATGGCTTACCTCCATCTGAGTTCTTTCTTTATTTTTTTAAACAAAAATACTGAGTAAATCCCCCAATGTGACAGACAGCGGCTCTGCAGTACTCTGCAGTCAACACATTGCATATGGGTCTAATAGTTGCTCCTCTTTGCCTGTTGCTCTGTGTTGACTAGAGGTAGGAAATTTAAGATGTGAAGAGTAACAGGCAGGCACTGCATGTGACTTTGTTCTGTTCCCATGAAAAGTTCTGGTCAGGATGATATTTGTTCCTGTAGTTAGATCTAGATAGTACCACAGCAGTGGTGGATATACAGACTTGGCTTGTTATGCATAAACCAATATTTTGATGTTGCAGTATTTGGGGTCACAGTGTTAACTATCAACCCACTGATGAGAGACATCCTCCTCCTATATACACATACTTCTATGAAAGCTATACCCCAAAAGGCATTAAAAACATTCATATAGACTGATGTGCTTGTATGTTAAAAGTAATTAGGTAATCATCATTGGACAGAACTTATATTTTAAAAGGAAGTTCTGGTGCATCATCTGTGTTTGTGTGCTCTTTTAAGATTGCACATGGTTTAAGAAGGTGCTTGTCCTAAATTAACACCTTTAATGCCAGAGTAGTACATAATACTGATGCCATAGCTATTTAATCTGCATCCTATAATCATCATGACAGTTTTTATTTACCTAAACACATTTATAGTCTAATAATACATTGCATTTAGGAGATGGTAATGAAATTATACCTCTCTCAGCATTAATTTTCTGTATTTGAATTCCCAGCAACATCTTTCTAGCATTTGTGCCATCTCCAAAAATACCACACACAACAGCCGTTCTAGCTGTTCCTAGAGCGTGGTTTTAGTACGCTGTGGGATTACAAGGGATGCTTATGCTTCACCTGCCAAGGGGACAGTGCCACTTCTGCATGCTCAGGCCATAATGTGATTAGTTCAGCATGCTTTTGATCGTTTGTATGGATCCTTATTGCTTGTATAAGATGTAAGACTTACTGATCTATTTTAATGAGTAAAACCTTAAGTTTTCCAGTCTGGATGCATGGGGAACAGACTTAGAACTCTTACTATCGTGCCTTAGATTAGAATCCTTTGAGATGATGAATATGGTCACCAATTAAAACACTATGGGAGGAAAAGAAACAATTTAGTCATGGAGGAGGAGAAAAGTGCAGTGGTGCAATTCAAAGAAAGGAGAGGGGAAAAAAAAAAGATAATGATGAAATAGCTAGCTTGAAACTAGCTTCAAAATTTAAGAAGAATGCCGAGCAATCCCTTTTTCTGCTCAAATTCCCGGAGAGGAAATTGAATGCAGACCTCTGAAATGCTAGGGGAAATAGGCTGTGCTAATAGAAAAACCTCATCGTGGATATCAGCCAGCAGTAAAGTAGAAAAATATGGTTTTGTGCCAAAAAAAATCAGGCTAGAGATATTGAGTAAAAAATGCAACTTCAGTGTTGCACTTGTCCAGCTGATACATGTGATAGATCCCGATACATCTTGTTTCTAAATATCCTTTTTGGCTGCTAGCTTACAAATATGCTGTGATTGATGTTGTTTGTTATTTAATATGCTAAAAGTGTAATATCTTCAGGAATAGTTATGATGAAGGTAAAAAAATCTAAAAAAAAATCTGGTTAGACTGAGAAGTGGCATTACACAACTTAAATATTCCAGATTGCTATGTATGTATTATTATATACTACGTATATATGATTGCATAATATTGTCTATCTGGGTAATGAAGTGTTTCCATTACATGAGTGGAATCGTACTCTGAAGAGGAAGTCTGTTGAAAAGCCTTCTTGTTGCACTGAACCAATACTTGGTTAATATTCTGAGTATCACATTCAGTTAAATCCACAAAGTCCTCACTTCAGGGTTGGTGCAGATAAAAAGGGCTTTCTGGGAGGTGATATCTGCAACTGGATAAAATGGTCACATAGTGGTTCCAGACCTGGAACTGTTGTTTGCTTTCTTCATGGCAAGGGTGAAGTGTCTTTTTGTGGGTTGTTTGTTTGGTTGTTTTTTTTTTTTTCCAAACATAACAGCAATTTGGGGAAGAAGGAAAAAAAAGTCAGCAATGATACAAGTAAAAAGCCTTGAAAGGGATGCAACATGTCAATGGCTATGTGCTCTACTGTCAGTATGATGAGCTAAATGTTACAATAGTTTTTGAAGTTTAATTCTTATTTGCATATTAGCACTGTGCAGATTTCGCCAAACTTACATTGAAGTAAAATTATTATAGGCAAAGACAGATCTTGCAGTTTTTTTGTTAAAACTACGTTTGGGAATTTCTGAAGTCTAGTTTCTGAGTGGCTAGTACTTAGGGCTCCACAGAGATGTGACCCTGAAGAAGACTATAGCATATAGTCTGATCTGGTAAACAATTACAGTCTTAAACCAGAGGAGTAGTTGTACTGAAGGCTACAGGACTAGCTATGATATTAAATCTTTGGAACATGATGATGAGATCTGTGAGAGCCAAGAAAGATAAATACAGTTGCCTTCCACTGAGATCAGTGTTTCTTACTATTGATGGCCTTTTTACTTTATTAGGTTTTTTCTTTCCTCTTCTTTTTTCCAAAGTGCTTTAAGAGTCTTGGGATAATCTGTCCTTTACTGTACTGATTACCAGACAAGGAGATGTGGTTCAGTGGTGTGATTTGTCCAGAACTGGTCCTCTGGCCTGTGCTTTCATAGCCCACTGTTCATTTTTATTTTTTCCCTATTCAGAACTATGTCTCTATTATAAGAATTGCTTGAAATTTTGTAATTGGATGCTTCTTGGAATTTATCAGTTTGTTAAAATAAATGTTATGTTGGAAGGGCCTAGCATACTTTTGTCAAGAAAGGTTTTGACAAGCTGGCCTTTCTGCTTAAAATGTGAGTTTCACCTGCTTAAAATGTGAGTTTCACCTGCTTAAAATGTGAGTTTCACCTGCTTAAAATGTGAGTTTCACCTGCTTAAAAT
>JAAGNO010006433.1:0-26086 GCA_033439905.1 Ceryle rudis | reverse complement strand
TATAATATATCAAAATCTTTGACCAAATATATAATTATGAAAGGTTACAATGTCTGTATCATTCGGGATAGCAGCTTTTAGCAGGTACTGCATGAATAATAATTGCTGCTTTGTAGACAAACTATGCAGCTTTATATACAGTCATTTAAATTTACTGAGTGTATGTGTGACTCAAAAATAGGCACTTGAACTCATTCTATAAAATAATGAAAAAGGAAGCAGCTCTTCTTTGCACAGTTTCCACATGTGATCTTTGTATAAAGTACACTTGGTTTCCTTCAGCATGTATCTGATACTTAAATTTTTTTTTGGAATCTAATCGCTGTTTAAATGCTTTGAAATGCCCTAAAGGGGGAAAAAAATTCTTTTTATGAAGTTAAAGGAAGCAAATTTCAGAGGAAGTGGAGTTCTGTTTTATTAGTGAAATATAATTCAACAATAAATGTTGAACAGTAGATACAATGTGTAGGTAATGAATAAATGAGGCTATGCAGGATTTTTGCATTTATGGAAGAGAAAATACTGAAATGCAGAAGCTCAAGCTATTGTGATTATGTGGAAAAAGTATGTTCATAATTGCTCATTATTCTAAGATTATTATCGTTATCCTTAAGACCATGGAGAGCTTTGAATTTTTAAAGAACATATCCCAATACAAGGTTAGTATTATTAAATAACAGTCCCTACAACATACACCTTGGTATTACCAAGCGGGGGGATAGGATACTGAAGGAAATCTTTTGGTAAACTGTGTCCATTTCAGAGCCACCAGCAGGAGTTGTTCAAGCTGCCACAGGGTTGGGTCAAACCTCTCTGTGCTTGCTCGTGTGGCTGCACAGCAATCCAAATCTGCAATATGGATCCTTGAAAAATGAACAGATTTATTTTTTTCCTAGACTAGAACATGGAGACAAAGGTGGAACGTTTTCTTTTGGAGACAGGCTACACTTGGGTTAAGTCCATCAACAAGGCTGACACAGCTATGGTAGATCTTACAACTTGTTTCATCTCAGGACTGAAGCTGACTACCCTTCTCAGTTGTGCTGATTCAGCTATTGACAGATCATACATAAAACTGGATTGTGGTGAGTTCAAAGGTTAGAAAGGAATATCAAAAAAACCTAACAGACAAAACACAAAATATCCCACAACTTTTGACAGACTGCAGTGCAGGGGCTTCATGGAGGAAGTTGCATTCAGCCTCTTATGTTAATTACCTTTGAATTTGTGTAATCAGTTTTTAAATCAGTCTTCAATGTTGGCTGTGGCAACCAGTCTGCTAATTTATTTACATATGCGTGCAAAAGATTTTCCTTTTGTTCTAAACCTGCTGCCTGAAAAAATCATTTCATGTCCATTATTTTTGTTTAATGAGAAGTGACTGATCATTCCCTATTCAGTCTTTCTCACTTGGCTTTTTTTCTGAGGAATGCAAATCTGTTTAAACTATCCTCATGCTGAAGAAATATACAAAATATTTCTGATAGTCCTTGTTGCTCTTCCCTTTTATCTTGTCCTTCCTGAGATGGAACAATCAGAGCTACGGGTGCTGTTCATGATACAGGAACAACATGAATTTATATAGTGGAATAATGGTCTATTTTTTTTGTCCTTTTCTCTATTCCTTTGCTAAGAATTCCTGGCATTCTGGTTGTCATCTTGTTGGCTTCTGAATGATATGCTGATGTTTCAGGGATCTATCCATGAGATACCCTTCCTGAGTAGTATGAGCCAAATACTGTGTGGGTGTAGTATGGTTAATTTTTCCTCCATCTGCAGTATTTTGTATTTGTCAAGGTTAATTTTTAGGGTTTTTTTGTCTGTCAGTCTCTCAACATTATGACATTCTTTGTACTCTATTTTAGGTTTTACTCCCCTGAATAATTTTGTATCATCATCATCAGATATTACCACCTATGTACATGTCCTCTTTCCAAAGCACTTACGTGTCTCAAATAGCACTGGTTTCTCTACAAGGCCCTGAATGTGACCTCCATGTTTTGAAACATCTTTCACTCCCGCTGTTCCTCTGCAGCTCTGTTGTTCAGTCCTTTCAGCTTTTGCGGGGGATAATGAAGTTGGAAAAAGGCTTTTAAAGTCATAGCTGTTAAAGTAGTTTGTTTACTCTGTTGTGTTTCAGTTAACAATATTCTAGTCCTTTAGCTATCTGTAGTTTTCTTTTGGTAAGTTTTGACACTGCTGTTCAGATTTGCTTTTTGAAATGAAACTTTTTGTAGTAGTGTTTTTTTTTGTTGTTGCCTTTTTTTTTCTTTTCATTTCAGGGATGTTAAATTTCAATACCATGTAAGAATACAGTATCAAAGTATCAAAGTATTTACGTTGTGAGACATGTCATGTACAATGCTTATGTCTAAGTCAAGAACTCTTGGGGTTTTCTAATTGCTTGAAAAGAATTATTATTTGTGTGTTTAACGATTTTTTTTTTTTCTGTGATCTCACTTAGCATTTCGCACTCAGTGCATTAGTTGGTTGTATTTCACTTGCAAGATCCATTTTTTCTTTATGCAGGTAATGAAAAACTGTGGGAGTTCTGCAGTACTCTACACTGAATTTATTATATTTGGCTTTAACAATAAGGTATTTATCTGGCACAACCAATTCCGTCATTCCTACCAAGCTAGTTTTGAAATACTAATGTCCCGTTGCTTTCAGAGAAAACCATTTTGCAGTATTTTCATCACTGGATTATAACATATTTGCTGAAAGTATTACTAATTTTGTGGTGTGAAGACCTGGCATGTCGATGTGATGTCTCCTAATAACTGGACATTTAGGAAGATGTATGTGGTGACTGAAAGCTGTTACATCTGTCATTCTGGGCTTCTTTCTGTCAGGGTTTAGTGGCTACCCAGGGGAAGTAAAAAAAAATTTCTAACTGTATAACACTGGTATTTTTTTTTTTATTTATTTTTCTTCTTAGGAGAAGAGATTACGACTGTGTTCAATGCTGCTATTAACCACAAGACTGAAGGACTTTTTTCCTCAGGCTTAATAGTTCTTCCTTTACTACTTCTGTTTATAGTAGGTGTAGCTGGAAGAGTTTGGAGACTGGCAGATGATGTGTGTTGGATTGTGTTTGTTTGTGCAGCTAACGAAGGCAGCCAACAGACATGGCAATTGGCTGTGCACACGGAGCAGGGCCAAGTATGCTGTAGATGTCCTCAGTAATGGTGCTGACAGGCTACAGAGCATACGTGCCCCCTGGCATGTCAGGGGCCTTGAGTCGGTGAGCTTCTGGTCTGTCCTGTCCAGGGTGCAGCTCCTTAGGCTAGCATGCAGGGAGTGCCTGGGGCCTGTCATTGAGCCTGCAGCAGGGGGAGGTGGGTCTTCTCATGTGCTTATAAAGTTGGAAAATGGAAGAGTTCTGTGACAGTGAAGGCTGGAAGATGGTGTTTTCTTGCACCAGGAGGAAGTCTGCTCCTCTGCCAGTAGATTGGCAACTACAGAATAGGTTCAGTGCCAGAACAGCAGGTGGGGCCCTAGGCCATCAGTCCATCAAAGACTGGCTGGCTTAGCCTGAGCCATGCAGGACATCTGTGAGGAAGAGATGAGTTATCATTATGGGAGACTTTCTGCTGTGTGGGACAGAGGAACCCCATCTGTTGACCAGCTGTCTTGAGAGGTTTGTGATTTGCCTTAGGGACAAGAATTTGGGAAGTTGTGGAAAAACTGTGGAGAGTTTTCTGGCTCTTGGATTATGATCCCCTGCCATTCTTCCATGTGGGCACCAAAATTCTGTCAGAATTCTAAGACCTGTGACCTATCAGCTGTGACTGCATGGCCCTGGGGATGGTGGACATACATCACAGGGGTCCATCTGGTTTTCTTCTTGGTCCTGTCCATGAGGAGGAAGAGTTTCAGGAGGAGTGGATGGATTCGGCAGGTCAACGAATGGTTGCACATTTGAAACCTACAACAGGAATTAGGCTTTTATGAACTTGGGGCTCTCTTTGAGGATTGAGGGCTGCTGGAAAGAGGGACCAAGATCCACCTGATAAAGTGGGTCCACTCCGCTAAGGAGTAGAATAAAATCCTTTCATGCTTCAGGTGTACCTATAAAACTGCATCTTGATGTGAGAAGCAGGATCAGAGACTTCATGAAGTAGGTAGGGAATTCTTTATTTTCTGGGATGCTCTGCTCAGGTTTGGGAGTGTTTGGCAGCTCACTAGGAGCAGACTTTCACAACAAGGAATATTTTCTATCAGGTTCTGCTAATGACAAGTTTAGTGGTGTAAAAGGATATCTGGTAATGCAGAGCTTTCACCTTTGTAGATTTTTAAAGTACATGACAATGTTATTAATCTGTCAATAGGTAAGAAATTTTTTTTATTGCCTTTTTGTAGAAAATGAGTTGGATTCCATGAAATGAATGGTTGTTACTTCCTAACTAAAAAAATAAATTGGTACTTGATGCTGACAATAATGCCAAATATTGTTTTGTCTGTGATTTTCTTTCAGGGAACACTTGAAAAAATAATGGCAAAATGTTCTACAGAGGTCTAGTTTCCTGGTTTCCTGGAATCTTTTAAATTTTAGCCTAATTTTTTGCCTGTGACAATATCTTCTCACTAACAGATATTGTTAGATATTCCTGCTGAGTAGTATTATTGGACATGTTCTCCTACCAGTGAATGTATTGCTCTGCTGAACTAATTATAATGCTGCCTTAATATTGAGAGCTTCTAACACAACAATCATTAACTAATGGTTCTGCAACTAAGTTACAGCTCCAGTAAACTAAATATTGGAAAACTGTTTTCACTAAACTCTCAAAACCTAAATAAAAATTGAGTGTATCTGAGTATCTTTAGCAGGTTTTTGTTTTTCCTTTTCTGATCTCATTTCACAATTGCTTACCGGTCTGATATATACTTAGAAATTTCCCTTGGTTTTCTTGGTCCACAGCATCGTGTATCTGAAGTGAATTTTGGTACAGAAAGTTGTGTGTTGGTTTGGTTCTCTCCTCTGTGTCAAGCCATGCAATCTCTGAACAGAGATGATCAGTAAATGAAGATTGCAATTTTCCTTTCTTTTCCATATTACCACAACAGATGACATGTTGCGAGTCTGAAGTGGGAAACTGACATAGAAGATGAACCAGCACACCCACCCCCATCAGGAAAAGATGGCATCAAAAAAAGGAAGATGAGGCTTAAAAAGCAAAACAAATGTACAGAAGAACTTTTTTAAAAATAAAAATGTGTACCTTTGCCCTAAGACCCTGAAGACTGTGCAGCACTTAACCCTGTGGTCCTCAGCTGCCATGTCCTGCCATAGAGGTGTTCGACTGCATGCTTGCAACCCCACTGATTGGTCTGTAACCTTCTCTTTGCTCTTTGAGAAGGGATGGCAAATGATAGCTTGATCTATAGACTAACTGATGCTGTTGAAATGTGGTAGCAGCGCTACGATGTTGCTCCAAAACTTGCTTACATCAGCATTAATTTCTTTAAAAAAACAATGCAAATAGTCATGGTGACACTTTTTCTTAATAAATGTCATGGGGAGTAGTGAGGACTTCATTTATGGAGTTAGGCCAGTTGGGCTTTGCATAATCTCTAGTAGTGCCTTTGGAGTGGTCTTTTTGCTGCCCTGACCTGATCAGGAGACTTTCTCTCTTTCTTGGTAGATATGAATCCATTTGTTGTACAGTCAGTAACAAAGCTTACTTTGATAAATAGAGAAACACTCTCTGAGCAAAGCCAGAAGCGTTTGATTATACAACATGGTGCTATAGGCAGGTAATATTGCTATTAGTAGTTTAGTAAAGATTGCTGAGTGCTTTCTCACATACCCTTTTCTGTACAGGCACTGAATTTATGTTCAGTCTTGGTTAAGTGAAGTGTTTAAAGATCTAACACCTGTCTCGTAGCACTTACATTCTGCATTTTCATATTTGTGAATTTCAAATGATGAATAATAGGAAACTATTAGGAATAATAGTAGGCCTGCATTGTATGTGCAGGGACATAAAATCTGGTTTAGTATATTGACTTGATCAGCAAGCAACCGTGGTTTCTGCCTTCCTCCTGCTCTCCATTCACAAATTTTGTTTACTGGATAAATACCCTGGACTACAGGAAGGAAACTGGTTTTACAGTTTGAGGAAAGAGAATCAAAGCAAAGCATTTCAAGAGACTGAATGGCTATGTGAATCATGAAAGAGATAAAATACTGTATAAATATTCTAAGGAGTTTTTTGTCACAGCTGATTAGAGTGACATTACCAATGGCAGGACTGGCAAGCACATAGTCATCTGTCATTAAACAGTGCCAGAAAGCTAAATCTTTAAAGCTCAAACTTGAGCTTTAGGCCAAATATCAAGGGCTATGTGTATGCCCCAGAGGCAGCTATTCTTCAAAATTCCTTTCTAGTCTCATGTTGAGTTGTGGCTAGTGAAAAGAGAAGTTTCACTTTTTATCTCTTAACAACACAACAACAAATGCAATGATCTGAGTAGTATATTTCTGCTCTACCTCATATATTAAGGGTCTACTTTAGGTTAAATAACACAGAATATTGTCCAGCTTTATATTACTAGGTGCTAGTTTTCCCTTTTTGCCTGACTACTTCTAATTCTAGATGAGAATAAAAATAAAATCTACACAAAAAAGCACCTACCCTTAACTGAAACTCTACCCACAATTCTCAGAATTCAACCCCACAGCTTTTGATGTCTGTGATAAACAACCTTTTGGCTTTGACAGGATTTTATCAGGCACTTAGAGGTACGCTTTTACTTTGCATTAATAAATTCCATGGCATAACACATATCGGTCAGTTAAAAATAACAGCCAATGAAAAATCATGTGCTGTCTAGTCTTCTAACTTTGCTGGACAAAATAATTCTTGTTTTCATGTGATTTCTTTGTCATAACTATTATTAATATGGAAAAAGTGCAACAGCAATCGCAAAGCTAGACTTTTCAATCAGTAATTAAAATTGATCTGATTAACATTCATTTTAAGTTCAGATCTTCACAACAGAAATCATGGGCTGTGTATAATATTCTTTTTTTAGATGTTAGCCTTTGAGATGTCGGTTGAAGTAATCTAGCCATTCAGAGCTTTACAAGCTTTTTCTTTCAACAAGATAAAGCAAAGATCTGGCATCTAGAAAGAATCTTTTCTTTAGGGTATACTGAGCTTCGTTGCTCTATAACCTCTTGAAAATGTTAATTAGCATGAAATAAAGAACAATGAAAAACGTTTGTAATTTTCCTTGGAGACTAAGATTTGGGACAAATAATTTTGCACACGAGTTGAATATGCAAGTGTAAAGAGATTTAAATATCTGATTTTAATAGGTTTCATCCCACTGAGAGGGAGACTTTTGATTATCTATGACCTATGCCAATTATTGTGATTCTCCCTGTAGGCTAGCCATAATTTTAGTAACTAATCAAACTAGGCCTGAAGGTTCTGTAAAATACCAAATATGTACTTGCACTTTTGCTAGTAACATACTTGCTACCTGACCTTCGTTGTTTCTTAAACTACGTTTTCTGCATCCATTAAAATATTTACCTTTTAAAGTAGGATTTCTTGGAGAGCAAAATAAAATTGATAACAAATAGTCACTTTAGATTTGGTTTCAGGTCAAGCATAGTCATGAAATAGCGTTAGACTGTTTAAATGAAAGTTGGGTTGATGGATGCTGAGACTTGAAGTGTGTTAGTAGTGCAATAGTACAAACCAACTCAAATTCTAAAGCAGTAGGCCCGTTAAAATCTGTACGCAGTTCACAGTACCAACCTCACCTTGCTTTTTAGGTCAGCATTACATCTTTGCTATCGGTATATGCACAAAGAAAACTTTCTTCTGCAAAGCAGGTTTTGAGAAGCTCCCTAGAAGCAGAACTGTAAATAGTGCTCTTCTAAGATGAGACTCAGGTCTGCTTTTCTGAAAATGCGTTGGCTGAGCTGAAACAGGAAATCTTGTGTTTATTCATCCTAGTGCTCAATTCAGGAGAAATTACTGGGAAGCTTCAGGCAGTCTGTTTCTCTGTTCAGTCTCTGTGACCTTGTGTCTTGGTAGTAAGCATTGGGGGAGATTTTAATGTTGTTCTGTAAGAGACAGTGTGTTGAGCTTATGCTGGTGTAGGTAAAAGTACAGAAAAAAGGTAAGCTATTTTAGCTGTGCATAGTGTTCCATATGCTTCCTAGAGTCAAACCCATTCTTTGAGGTAAAATCTTTTTATAAAGTCCCTGCTGAAGTGCTGTTTGTAGTAGTATGTAAGGTGAATGCTTGTCAAAACTCTTCACAGAAATTAGTAGAGTAATATGTAATGAAGCTGGCATTTAAATGAAAGGAAATATTTTCCTTCTTATTCTAGTAAGCATCTTGCATATGTAAGAATACCTAAAATATCTGTATTTATAAGCATGTGTAAATATAGGAATAATAAGAAAAAAGATGATTGAAGGGAAGGACATTGAAATTAGGGAAATGAACAGTGGTTAGTACTGATCTGTCTTGCATATGGCCATAAATATCAATACATTTGGGATGATCTCTAAGCTCCAGACTTACCTGGTGGGTGAGGTCAAAGTGAAGATGTATGACTACACATCATATTAAAGGTGGAACTAAGCTGTACCTGACATTGTCAGTTTGACACATCAGTTGTGTTATTGTAACTATGGAACAGAAAAATTAGGAAGACCAATTACTTGGCTTCATTTACTTGAGGTGCTTCTGATGTTTTTCTATTTCCCGTATCCTTTTTTACTTTTATATCTCCTACATACAGAGTTCATAGCGCCCGTGTGGTTGCTAGTGCTCTTTCTTCCATGTACTGTTCAACACAAAATGCAGAGACCTTCTGATAAATTATGTTCAAGTCCTAGTGTTTGGCCATGGTAGTGGCCATCAGATTATTTTTTTTTTTTGTCTAGAAATGAAAGAGGAGTTGGTTTGGGTCTCCCCAAACTGCCAGAATTTCTGCAACAGCCCCAAGGAGATGAATTTCCATACCTGGCAGCTTGCTGTCATGTGTACTTGTCTTTATCTCTTTCCTGTGCAGGCTGTATGGTGTTTGTGTGTGATGGAATGAGAAAGTAGCTCCTTTTTTTCTGTGTCATTTCTGGATGGTTCTATATTTGGTTTGATTGGAGACTCTTGTAAGTTGGGTGTTGGAAAGCTGATGCTAAATCCCTCAAGTTTTACACCCAGTGCCTCTTGTTATAGAAGACTACACAATCCATAGTAATCAATACCTTTGTAGGAGTCTTTTCCCAATTATAGTTTCTCAGTTTTTGCAGTTTTTCCTATGTCTTTAATCTTCTTACCCTCACTAGGTTACAAGATTTTTTTTTTTCATAATTTACATTACTTTTTTCTATTCCTCTGTCACTTTCTATTCTACATGCTTCTCAGCCTTTTCTGTAGATGGCATTCCCATTTGTGTCTCCTGTCAGCTCTCTTCTACTCTCACAGGAGCCTGTTGTCTCTCCACTGTGTTGCTACGGACTGTGTTTACAGATGTTATCACTAATGCTTCCTTTCTTAATCCTTTTGGTCTCTTCTACCTGTTCTTATCAAGCCATGGCCCATTCTGCATTCTATTCTATTCATTATAGGTGATTACAGCGGCACCAGATTGTGTCCTATTTCAATACACTTGGTACCAAAATTCTTTGTTACTGCCTGCTGGACTGCAAACCTTGAAAGGCAGTTCAGCTCCATGAAAATAAAATTCAAGCTCATAAAGTTTTACAGGTTTCAAATTTACTTTCATGCATGCTCCCATCCATAAAAAAGTAACACTTCTATCTGAAAGGAATTAGAGCTGTTTAGGAATGTAGCATTTCTAAATGTTAGTATTTCATGCTACCTACTTTCTGTTACTCTGTAGTAGATTTCAACATATTCTGTACTGACTTTCAAGGCTGATATAGTGTTGGAAGTTGGGAACACTGAGTTTTTTCCCTTTTCTGTCAGCTGCCTGTCTCTGCTTGTTCTGGGGCCCATGAATAAATGGTAGCTTTATTTAAGACTAGCTTTTGAGGAACAGTAAGGACTACCAGTGCTGGTGTCAGCAATGTAACTTTGATTTTAACTTTGTAGGACTCAGGATGGACGCCCTAGGTTTAGATTCAGTCTAAGAAAACAAAAATGAATAAACAAAAAAACCCAACAAAATGGCTTGGAACTTCTTCCTTTTTCTTTCCTCTTTCTTGGTAGCAGGCATAGGAAGAGATTTTAATGTTGGTGGATTTACACAGATTCTGTGCATATCTAGATGTATTTATCTGTGTGAATAGCACCATTGATAAAATCCAGCACAATCTGCAGTAAAATCATTTGAATAATGACTTAATAGTGGTGTTTTCAGAACACCAACCTACAAAGTGCTCCAGTGACACTCCTAATGCATTGCTGCCTTGATTGCAGCTTGAATTACAGGCAGAGGGCCTCCAACCCTTCTGCCTGTCCTTGTGTGTGTCCTGCTGTAAACTGTGTATTAATTACTACATTCTGTAGTTCATAATATTTCCCAGGTGATCCCCTATAACATACTGTCCTATAATCTAGGGAGATTATATCTACTGTATGTGTTTTATCAAGCAAGTTGATTATCCTTCCAAGGAGTTAGCAAGTTTATCTGGCAAATCTACATTTGCTAAATTTACATTGGCCTTTATCTCATTTACTTTCCTGTCTTCCATTGCACATTCCTTTAAAATGTTTTCTAAATTCTGTGTTAATGAAGTCAGACTGATGGATGAGCAGCTGGATGTTCATCCTGTCCTCTTCTCTAAAGTGAGATGCTTATTCTCTGTGCAACATTTTCCTGCATTACCTGCAGGTGGCTTGGTCAGCACTCTTTGGGGCCAGACTGCTCCAAGGTCATAAATCAGAGTTTTGAGGCGCTTTGCTGTTATGCCTCAAGCATTTTGGAAGTCAGTCTCCGAGACAGAATTGTGTATCCGTAAAACAAAGTGTTTCAATTCCTGAGAAATGTTTGGTGGGGTTTGTTTGGTTTGGTGGTTTTTGATGGTGGGTTTTTTGGTGTTTTTTAAACCTTCCAAGAGAAGCTTAAAAATGTTTATTCCTTCATGCAGAACACAGCACAGCACTCTGGATTCTCACTGTCCATGCACCACCTCCCTGAAAATGTTCCTATTAATAGAAAATGTAAAAGATCTTTGACTGAGGAGCTGTGATTTTTCCTGAACTGTTGCAGGCAACAGCGTGGCTCTCAGATGTAGAGTTAGTCCAGAATTTGAATTACTGTGGCCCAGTAATGCTTGTGCACAAGTGCACTTTGAACAAAAAGTATAGAGCATCATAGCTGAGACTCGGATTCTGACTGAATTTCATCTCTCACCCTTAAGAAAATAAACATTCCCTAATTTAGAAGGCTTTAGCTATATCAGCACATGCTTTTGGACTGCTGCTATTTGTTTGCCTTTGTGGTGTGTCAGCCAAGTGAGTACCTACAAAATTTACTTCACCTCTCCACTGATAATTCATCAATCTAAATGCACACACAAATTTTACTATAAAGATTATTCTGTTATTAAGTGATTTGTCCAAAGCTTGAAGTCTTCATTGATTCCTGAATCATGGTCTCAGAATTTGGCCCAATGATTGACATATTTAATCAACCATCAAAGAATAAGAACAGTTTGAAAATAGTATATAACAGAGGTTGAAATGGTCATCAACTTTGCTTACCTTAACGTACATTAGTATTTATCTTAAGAGTAATGTAAAATGCTCTTTCCAATTATGATTGTTTCAATTAACAATATTAACTTTGCATAAATTTAATGTAGGATTTGATATTAACTTAGTTTTTTTAACTTAGAGCATTTAGTGAGAACTATGCCTAGTTAAATTATGTTTCCCAGAATATGTATAAATAAGCTATTTTTTTAAAGAACAAATAATATGCTATTAAAGTGCATTAAGTATGATATGAAAATATATTTAAAACTAAGAAAAAGTTTCTTTGTTTTATGTGAGATTGAATGTAATAGGTTGTAAATATTTAGGTAAAAGAGAACAAATAGAAAGGTGCTATAGAGCTGTGGGGAAGAATAGATGTAAGAATGGATATACCAGATTTTACTAGATCAAGGGAATGGGAAAAGATGTCTCTGAAAATCAAGCTGAAATTTTGCAAATGATGCATGATGACTTGATGTTCAATTACTCATTATCATGATGCTCTTTGCATTTTTTTACAGTTAGCTCTTGTTTTGACTGTCGAGAATAACTTTTACATTATTCCAACACTTTGTATATGACTTTTAACCAGTTAATCCCAGAGAACTTTCTTCCTATTCCGGTTTACCTGGTTTACTTTTTAAAAAGCATAGGATGGGCTTTTGCAAAAGATCTCAGCAATGCAGGATATTTCCACTTAAATGTATGGAACAAATTTTAAAATAGCAAAGTGAACGAGGGAAGAGAGTAATAGGAACTCTCAAAATTATGTGTCCATCTGAGCACTTCATTTCTGAAGTGACTTGAGGTGTGTGTGTATATATATATATATAGCTAAGAGCAGTAGTAATATCGGTTAATCTAGAAGGAAGGTAGTATCTTTAATCCTTATAGACCAATTTGATTTGAAAACCCAAGAAAATATTTTTTTTCAAAATATTAGTAATTTCTGAGTTTTATTTGCATTACTCCAAATAAGTGGTTAAAGGGTGAGCATTATGTTTCCTATGTCTATATAATTAGTGCTTCAAAGTTAGCATGAAGTAGAATTGTCTAATATTTATAAGATCCATTAAGTAGATTTTAACTATATTAAGAAATTTATGCATTTTAATCCTGCTCGTTGTGAGGAAGAGACTGGAGTTTTAGCTCTAAACTAACCTAACACAACCCTTAGCAATGCCATGATTATAGCAAATGAGGCACAGTGGTGGTTATAAATTGAATACAACATAACTGAAATTTTGTAAGAGTTTTGGAATTATTTGACCACACATTATTTCTAATAATATTAATTTTTTACCAAGCCTTGTAGCAACAATGCAGTGGGATGCTGAAGTGTTATTCCTTAGTGAGAATGTATTGAGCGGGATATTCAGAAACTGAGTCACCCAAACTGAACAAGAGCTAGTATCAGCTGCCATTGCTCCATGAAGCCAGTCAATGGCCTCACTGCTTATTTTCACTTTACTAGACAGAAACCAAAAGGTCTTAGTTCAGTTCTTCATTTCTCCTGAACAGCCCAGTTTCAGTAGGGTGGAATAAAATGTTATGTAGAGCTGTAGCGCAGGGTTGGTTTGGTGCCCTGTCACCAGTGTCACGCTCTCCAGAATAGGCAGTGATGGGCCTCGTGTATAATATCAGCAGTTTCTGTATACGGGTCCACTCTGATAAATGAGTCTCTTCTGCTACAATTGTACTGTTATGTGGAAGAGGATTGGGGGTTCATTGCTGATGCTAAGTGGCAAAGCCTGATTATTTCCATACTATTTTAGGGCATCACCCTTTGGAGAAGATTTGTATTAGAAAGAGATAACTGGACCTGTCAAAACTGTTGAATTAGGGACTAACCTAAGAGTGAAGCAGTATGGATGAGCAGAGATCCAGGGCTTTAAGTTTTTTGACAGAAACTCTTTTTATTTGTCAATATAGATGCAGCTTATGGCATCACCTGAGCACTGAATGAACAGTAATTCATGTCATGGTGCACTTCATAATCTTGATTTGGAGACTAGTTATTACTGCGCTAGTCATGCTCTGTAGTTGTAGGCTGCTTAATGTTTATAGCAAGGGCTTAATTTGTGTCTCAATTGTGATTGGTTCTTTGTTTGTGTGTGTAAATACAGCACAGGAGGTAGGGCTGTAGAAGTAGCCCACATCCCTCCAGCCCATTTTAGAGTTCTTCTGGGAATAATACTATCCTTTCAAGGATATATGATCAGATGCCTTAAGTTGTTCATTACACTGAATTGGAGACCTGCCAGAAATATAAAATGTGCTGTGTAGAGCTTATCAAATCCAGTTATTTCTGGATTTGGACAAGACTAACATCCCAGCATGATGGGTTACCCTGTTGAGAAAGGAAGGTGTGGAAGGAGCACTGTTGGTGCAGTGCTGCGCTCCCCTTGGCATGCTTTTTGCCGTTCCAGTGTCTCTGGAGCTGGAGGCTTTGTGGCTCTCTGAGCTCTAACCCTAACAGACACCTGTGGTTGACGTCCCAGCATGATTCTCAAAAAGCTGTCTCGAGGTGAAGTGTAGCTCAAGAAAGATTGGAATGATGAAGCTTAAAACTGCCCTGAATGCCCCAGCTTTTGCCACTGAGTTCAGGAAAGAGAACACTCTTCTCAGGAACCAAGAGCAAAGTATCACTGCTTAGGTTCTGTACTTGACATTATCAACCAGAGGTGCTTGGGACTGGTGATAGGTTACTGTATGGTCTCCTACTCCACAATGTACTTATATACCAACAGAGATAATCCTACAGTAAATAAAAGTTGTGTATCTCAAGCAAACAGTAGCATCGCATAAGAATAGATGACTCCCTTTGTAATTACCCAAACACCTCAATGCAGTTAAAAGAGCAGGAACAAACAACATCAGATGGAACGTTCTCCCACCAGACTTGGAAATGAATTGGATGGATGGGATGCTGCAGATCCGTGGTGGTAGCTATCGCAACTGACCCTTTTCTTCCTTTCTTTCCTTCCTCTCTCTCTGCTTTGCGAACTTGTTGTTGGGCAGATAAAGTCACTTGGCTCTTGACTCTGTTTTGAGTCTTAATTCTGTTCCCAAGAATATGATCAAAACCTCGCTCTGGTTTATGACCAACGCATGACAGGTGCAAACAGAACATTTAAAAAATGGAATTACTGTAAGAGAAAAAGAGGAGGGGAACAGATATCAGTCAATCTTTCAGTACATATCAGCAAGGAACAGTGAAATTCTCTCATCAGTACTTTTAAACTGAAATATTGTAATTACTGATTTTAAAAGGCAATCACAGAATGGTTTGGGTTGGAATGGACCGTTCAAGGTCATCTAGTCCAACCCCTGTGCAGGGAGCAGGGACAGCTGCAACCAGAGCAGGTTGCCAGGAGCCCTGACCAACCTCACCTGGAATAGTTCCAGGAGAACTATGTGTTGATGCTTCCTCCTAAGTGAGGATTTGAGGATTTGTGTTTTTTGTTTATTTTTTTTCCCTAGAGAAATAATAGAATGTTTGTAACACTATTTATAACACTATCTTGATTTTTTTTTGGGGGGGGGGTCTGTGTGTATATATAAATCAGGTATTTTCCAGAAGAAAATAGTGTTTGCAATAATCACTGTAACGCCTGCATACTTGAATTTTTGTTCCAAAATTGACACTGCAAAAGTGGCCTTGCTGCATAATTGAATAAGCAAGCATTTTTTTTCCTGTTTACTTAAGAGTGTTCTTGATTTGCTGCTTTGTGAGAGGCAAATGAGGTCTGTTGTTTAGGCAGGTTGTTTTCTTGAGTGCTATTTGAAATTATTTTCTCAGAGTTAAGCTGTCTTTTTAAGCCTTTTTGTAGGGAAAACATAAATTCTGAATGATACTTCGTTTAACTTAAAAAGAGTTGTATGTAATTGTCACGGTGGTGCTTGAAATATCTGACTGTTTGGTTTTGGGTTTTATTTCCTTCTAAGCTCTTAAATACGCGTGTCACTTAAACATGTTTGAAAATTTTAAGATGACTGAGTATTGCTCTGGCCTTTTCAACCTCATCACTGAATCTTTCTATTGAAAAGTACAGACTTTTATTTTTGCTACTTAAAGAATGGGAGAGAATCTCCTAAACACAAACAATTCACTTGCAACCTTATAATTTGTAACAGGTTGAATATTTTGATATACTATGTACTATGTTCCTATGTCTATGTGAATGCTGCATGAGAGGATATAATGCAAAATCCTCAATCTAGTTTTGTGACAGAATAGTGTAAGCACATTCACTCTTGGATGTCTGGACCTGCATATCTGGGCTCAAGATTATATATTTAGTTAGCTTTAAATTATTTGGGATTGCAATAAATGCCCAAACAATTGACTTTTGCCCCCAATTCAGTAATTAATCATATTAGGCAATAAATTATGAATTATACATTGTTCAGTGTTTCTACACTAGAACTAAAGAAGGGTAGAGTTGTCCAGTGTATAAGCCTAAGCAGCAACGTAGTTATTCTGGCCCCAGATCAGCTAATGCGCATCACTTCATCAGCAGTGTGAATAGAGGAATCTTGTAACTCTCAGGACAGTATACTGTCCATGGGGAAACTCAGGATTATTTACCTGAATTTGTGTACGTCTGTTTTAAGCTTAGTCTGTTTTGTTATGTGTCTATTTAAATTAATGCATCTGATAAATAGAAATAATGACTTATAAATATTCTAGAGCTGTTTATTTCCAGTATAGGAAAGAGAATTTCGAGCAATCCGTGCATTCTGGTTTTATTATATGGCCTTGACATTGATGAGTTGCATTTGTTCACAGTGACAAGCTAACTCAGTGGAGGCTTGCAGTGTAGTTCTTGAAGCAGAATGAATGGTAAATGTGCCTTAAATTGTTTGAAATGATAGATACCTGCCACTGTATGGTAAATTCAATTTGAAATTGCATTGTGGATAGTGAATGCACATTTTATTTTGAATTCAGCAATGCACAAAGCCCCAGTGCCTCCAAACACTTCTTGTGTCACCTGTTGTAATGCTCAAGTAGACTGGCATAAATCTAAAATGCCCTCTATTTGGTGGAGTTGCACCACAGTAGCTGCATTTCAGTTTGGGTGTTGGTTATTATTCTCCTCTGCTTCTTAAATTAGAATGATCATCCTGTTGTAAATTACTCTAGTCACATAAAATCATCTAGAAAGGTAGACTCTGTCAATAGGTCTTTACTAGTGTTGTTGAATATAATAGGTTTGTCTTTGCAGTACTGGGCAGTATTATAGAAGTGTAAGTTCAATTTAAAAATAGTATCTGCTAGTTGGGTTATTCAGGTCTAATTAATTCTTATTTTTTTTCTTCTTCTTCTCTGACTTACTGTGTAATTAATCTCTGAGAAATTATCTCTCTTTTTTCTTTTTTGTTAAATTTCAGTGTAAAAAACCTGCATTATTATATTAAATGCAGATACAAGTTCTGATTTTGATTTCTCAGCAATCCCACTATGTGAATCAAGGTCCAGCTACCTGATGGCTGTCCTGGGCAATCAGATAATTCACCATGCTTCCCCAAGATGCATAATGAGAAACAGGGTGAACTACTTAGTATTCCAGTATGTGCAGGGCAATTTAGGTTGAATGGGACAAAATCCATTTGTGCATTTTGGAACTTATTGGAGTGGAGATTCCCAAAGGAATCGCTGCCTAAGAAACTTGTTTACTTTGTTAGCAGTTAAAACTAATGCTATGTCCTTGAATTTGTGGGATTTTTTTATATGTGGGCTTGATAACTGCAACCCCCTAGCCCTTTGTTGTGAATAACAGTATTTCACAGTGCTCAGATAATTTTATAATCCTAGTATACCTAGTGTACGTGTAGGACCACGTGAAGCAAGAGAGAATCTGTGAACTAGCACATGATCTGTCATTTAAGTACACATAAGTAATATATCTGAGTAATGTAGTACGTATCATATCAAAATGAAAATTTATTAAAGTTGGCTTTGCTGATTAAACAGTTGTGCCTCCAGTCATCTTGTGCTGTTGAGAAAGGGCTGCCATGAATATTTATGAAAAAAAAACCAAACCACAAAACCAACTGTGAGAAGAAAAAGATAAAGGCATAGGCACTTTCAAAGATTACTCTGCTTTGAAGCAAAATGTGGTTTTTGGATGCACACAGAAGACATACCTGCCTTGCTGGAATGCTTTACTATAGTGGAAGTAGTTAATACTGTGCCTTTTCTGCAGCAGGACTTTGGCCTTCTGTATTCAATATGTAATGCAGAGAGGGAGGATGGTGTCTCAGTAGAGCCACAAATGGTCCAGAATCTTCATACATGTCTAATCTTTCAGTAGCACCTACATACATTTCCACAGAGTAAACTCATGTTGAAACTGTTTGAAAAATGCATGTTTTCTACAGTCTACAGGTCTCACATACTTTTACTGCAGAAGTCTGTAACATAAAGTATGCATGTTCAGGAATACTTCCTCAAAAAATTCTTTCAGTTATTTCTGGGATTGTACAGGGCTCTGTGCAAATTCCTCTGGTAAAATTTACTTTTCATCTTTTCCGTTGTACTTCGAGGTATTATCCTCAACCTACCTATCAGAATCTCATTGCACTGCTACAGTGCATGAAAGAATACAGAACTTTTCTTATTCCTCAGCCCCACATCGTGACTGCTTTCATCAGTAATCCATGGTTACAATATAAAAAGAAAATACATGATCGCAGTGGAAAGTTTTTATAGCATTTTAGGTATACCAAATTGTCCAAATAAGAGAAGCTTAAAGTGCATTTTTGCCCAAATGCTTGCTAAAAATACTACAGTTGTGGTTAGGAAATGTCAGTTGCCAGCTCCTATTACTTAGAAGAATTAGGCTGTGAGGATTACTTAACGATTAAACTTTCATAAAAAGTTTAACTGTCTATGCAGTAAATATAAGGAATTGATCTCTTAAATTTGAAATATCTGTTATGTGAGATAAGATGATAATAACATATGAAATAAATATGGACTCTATGATAGGCTGTTTGATTTATGCTATATTCATGTGTTGTTCATCAGTCACTGCTGGCATGTAGATGGAGGCTTGTCTCTGGGGATTTCCGTGACAGAGAGAGATGCCTGACTCTAGCTCATTGTTTTGCTCATCAGGTCTCTGCCACTGGTTTCAAATTCATTTGCAGGATTACTCTCAGGATGGTCCATCCCCATAATAATAATTGACTTGGTAAAGATGACTGACTATATGTAGCTTCATTCTGTATTGCAAGACAAGATTTAAAATTTAAAGGCTGATTCAGTAAGTGAAAAACCAGTATATTACATTGTGTCTGATGGCACCTCTACCTCTGTGCATATATGAGCCTATGACATCTCTAAAAAATCTAAACTAGCTTCAGTTTGATCCAATAAAGGTGACAAATTCTCACGTGCGTTGGCAAAATGTTACAGTGATAGTAATAGTGAATGTCATCTTTTGATCATTATCCTTTCAGTGTTATATGCAGGAGATAAGTATGATGGAGTTAACCCTCTCTCTCATTGGTCTCATGAGCTACTTAAAACCCCTAAAATAGAATATTCAGTAGATGAAAGTATATTTGGATTTAAATATAGTTTATTTACTGCTTCAGTAGGCATTGGTTATCAGGGCTAGTAGGTCCCCAAGCAGGCTTGCTCAAAGTAGCAGCGCTGAACTCTCAGATGTCTTTGATCTGAGTAGCCTACAGTGTCAGTAAAGTAGTCAAGCACAGTTAGCCTCAGAATGAGACTTGCAAACACCTGGATGCTTGGTAGGGAACAAGCAAACAACTAGTTATTAACTAATTCCATCTTCTTTTATAATAGGGATGTTTATCTTCACTGGAGATAATTACTTGCTACTTGTGCCCACTTTTCAATTCCTTTGCACGTACAAGTTGCAGATTGCCCTAAGTAGGGCCAGGTGAAATGTCTGTGGTCATGATCAAAGTTTGAATAAAATATCCCAGTCTGCACCACCTCAAACAGTACAGAGGTAGGATCTGTTATTTTTCTCAGTATCACAGGGTACAGGTTATAATAACAATGTGTCCATTCATATTGTGGGAAACTAGTGAACTTTCAACTTTATAATAGAAGTAGAGAAATTTAGACTTTCTTTTCTGCCAGAGTAACTCAGCACAATTATAATCACAATCTATAAAATTACTCATAATGAAAAAAAAAAAAAAGTCATTTGGGAAGAGTAGAAATAGACTGATTTACAGCTTATAAGGTATTTGATTTTTTTTGGGTAAAGTAACTTTGTGGTGGTAAATAAAATTTAACATTTTAAAACTTAGTGTTAGGTTTTAAATATTTTATGGTTAAAACATTTTGTTAGGCCTTAGTAATAATCAGGAAGACAAGAACAGTATTTAATTGGTTTATCTATATCAAATAAACGTGGAGATTTTTCTTTGTAGTATATTATTTCAGAGCTGTTATTGAATTTTCTTCTTAGTAAGATGAGTATGTTGAATTTCTGACAAGTTTCAATACTAGATTTTTAATACGTACTTTAGTAGGTAAAATGTTCCCTTCAGTGAATACACAGTAAATCAAGAAAGCTTGGTTCATCTGCTTGAGTGTGCTATAAGCACAGTAATCAAAGAAATAAGGAGGCAATATTTCTGGTGCTAACAGTAATATTTCTTTTGAAACAGATAGGACTGTAATACATGGTGGTATTTCTGCTTTTCAGATTTTCAAATGCACTCTTGCCTCACTAGTGGGCTTTCTTCTTCCAAGATTGGTTTGTCAGCTGTTGAATACTATGGGGAAGAAAGCATCTCTAGCAGTGTTATTTTTGTTTCCAAATACAGTCGTCTTGGACAAAATGTCTTCCTACCTTCTTTGAGTTTGATATACTGTGTAATGTTTGATTCTTATCATAGCATCGAAGAGATGCAACTCCTACGCTTTCCTAGGTCTGTATTTCTTTGTTTTCCATTGAGACTTTGTCTTAAACCTGAAATGTGTCATATATGTATAAAGTAATGATAGGTATTATTAGAGATGAGGTGCTGAGATAAGTTACTGTTGCCCATGTCAGTATTAAACCTACCTGGGTTGTGTTTTATTTCTTAAATACTGGAATGAAAAACATCCAGCATTAACATCTATAAAAAGAGATAACCAAAACCTAGTAGATTTTGTTGTCTGGGAGAGCATGGCTGGTAATGGGTAGGGATCCTATTCAAACTGACTGGCTTGCTTCCAGTTCCCAGAAGAAGGATAAGCACTGAAAGATTAAGAACAGGAAAATAATACTTGAAGGGATTGCTGAAAGAATGTTGTGGGGAGCTCGTCTGACTACATTAAAAAATCATGGTTGGAATCACTGTCTATCATTTCAGTAAGTTTAGATGCCAAGGCAAATTAGTGGGGCATATAATGAAAAAAAAAAATCCAAAAGGATTTAACCTGATTCTGATCTCTAGCTCTGAAAAATTTTCTTTCTTCTGTAATTAACAGCAAATTTGTGTGATGGGGAACTAACATCTCGTATTTTAAGAAAAAAATATCTAAGGAAACATCCATTCATTAAAGAGATCGGGGTAAAATCCTATGAGTCTTCTCTGGGAGATGTTATTTTTTGTGGACATCTTGTGATGTAAAACTCCTTTTGAGACTATAAGCTAAAATAAAGCAGTACTTGATAACAAATACAAAAAGAGGACTAAACTAATTTTATGATGAAAATATTCTGCCTTCATCCTCATTCATCTACTGAAAATAGAGATCAGCTTTGCATTCTCCTTTTGAATACTTCAGCTTCACTTCTGAAACAGTGTACATGATAGATTACAACATTTTAGCCTAAAAATCTTACTGTATTTCTCTTCCACTAAGCAACTTGAGGGTTAGTTTAATTGCTTGAATCACACTAATCTCAAATATTCTGAACGTTAGAATTATTTTTTCCTACATCCCCTGGAGATGTGAAGACAATTCTTAGGTCAGTTTCACTAAAAGAAATTATATTTGATTACCGTTAAATGTCATACTAGCCATGGTGTGCTAATATGTGAAATATTCTGCTATGTAACATTGCTGAGGAGATAATGTGGTAAGACTCATTAACTCACTTCAGTGCTGCACTATGCCTGATGAAGGAGCTGAACCATAAAACAAAATAGGTTCCTGCAAACTGTGAACCTTAGATGCTGGAGTACAATGGATAAAGTTGTTACATGTAAAAATTCAGATACTAAAAGCCTAAAGATACTAAATATTGTCTATATCTTTTGTAGGTGTGCTGCATATTAATAGCTGAACATAGCTAGAACTTCATTTCCTTTTTGCATTGGCTATCAAATTAGAACTGACAATGTTCTCTGAAACAGAAGAGACCGAAAACTCTCTTTTAGGATGATCACTCATTTCAGTATAGTTTTGGTCGCTTTGTTGAAAACTCATGACTAATCAGTTCTCTTCCAATGTTTTTACCTTTGGTAGGTTTTGGCTAAGTTCATGCTGTTACAAAACTGTCACTTAAAGTATTTTCTTTAGTTCTTGTTCATATTGTGATCTATAATGCAACATAAAAATTTGGAAAACCAATTTTACAAATAAAACCTCCTTAGCATAGAAATTAGGAAAGTAATAAATAGGAGCTTTATGGAAATTGATGTTGAATAAATTAGGAAAACCAAAGGAATCAAAATTAAATTTTGTCTCATAAGACACTTAAGATTTGTTTTGATTTCACATTACTGCAGGCACTTAACCTGAGATCTTGAAGTTAAGTGCCTAGGCTCCCAGTAGCCCTTCTAAGAGAGGTGAGCACTTGTTCAACTTGGATAAGACCAGAGGAGGATCTCCTTTCTTATCTGTCATGTTTCACAGAATAGAAGGGGGACCAAAGATGACTGAGTTTACACATGACTTCCTGCACTGTCAGACCCCATGAGATACCTGCAGTCATCATGTAATGCCCCATTTATTTAACTTTTGGGGTTGAGTTTTTTCTGGTGGTTTTTGTGTGTTTTTCCCTTGTGGAAATCATGGCACATGGTTGGTAAAAGGGAAACTGTGGTCATGCAGATCTCTTGATTCAGAGCTGACATGCGATACGCAAACCTGGGAAGTTCTCCCAATTTCCAGACCTTACAGTTGCCTAGAGCTTTTTTTTGACCATTGTAGTGATGTGATTCATAGAATGTTTCTGTGCCTGAAGTTTAAAATTCCTCACTTGCTTTGGTATTTAGAGATTACTGAGGTAAAATTAAATGTGGGTAAATGTTTACACATAAGTCTAAGATTGTTCAAAGAAATACCACAGAAATATGCTGAATTAAAAAAAAAATCCTAAAAATGAAATAAAAAGCATTTAAAAGATATGACCACTAAATATTTGGATTGCTTCAAGATATGTAAAAAGGAATTTCATAAACAGGCTTCTCATTCTGAATTCCTATTTAAAGAAAAAAAATTGGAAACTGTATTTATTGTATGTGTAAAATGTACAATGGCTAAAATTTTATCATACAGAAAAGTACTTCATCTTTATGGCAAATTCCTAAAAGATTTTAGAAAATTTTTATTTTTTTTAATAATGATAGAAATGTACCTTTATTTGTGGTTCCCCAATTTACATGAGTTTACAATGGCTGAGATTAGCAGAGAGGACTGTCCTTGGTGAACACCACTGCATACTCTTAGTGCTGGAATCACATGCTGAATTATATAAATAGAGATACTTATGTTTTATAAGGCTATTTTTATGTAGGTTATTAGGAGTTGTTAGTGTAGTTATGTTGCTCTTATGTTTGATTTCAGTGGGTTTTCAAAAAGTTTAGTCACTTTGTTATGTAAAATCCCATTCCTTCCCTCACATTACCTTAATTCACTGCCTTCTTGCTATGATAGTTTAATTGAGTGTAGGGTATAAAGCTAATTTATTTCTCTTTTTCCATCCTAATAGTTCTCACTTTCTTTATTGAGAAAGTAATTACTGCCTTTCGATACAATAACTGGGAAATTGCTTTTTCTAATAACTCAGGTTATCATATCATCATAGTAAAAATCATTGATGCACCAAAAAGAGGGGTTTGTGACTTCAGAGCTGATATTGCTATAAAAAGTTATATTTGTATGGTCACCATTTAACTTTCTGCAACAGACTTTTGTCCTGTACAGAAGGTCATAGACTGGGAAAATATTGAGAAGTTTACTTTTCTGACATTTCACCTAATATTTTTAATATCTTAAGGACTGTATCCAATTCTTTTGGACTGTTGGCTGTTTTCACGGAATTTGTCTCTCTGTGTAGCATCTCTGAATGATACAAGTTAAAGAAACAAAGATTTTGTGATCTAAAAGCAGATCTCTTCTGCAATTACACAGATATATGCTATAAAAGAGAGTTTAAGTGTTAAAAAAGAACAATGCAATGTTGATAATGGCTTAAGTTGATTATATGAGGTCTATGTTAACTACTTTTAAAAACCTGAGAACTGACACTTTTGAAATGTGTATCAGAAGAATTACTATGTAAGCATTTAAACACTGTATGCAGGAGCAATTAAAGATGATGCAAGGAGGTTTTGATTGCTCAGCTTTTGCAAATTGAAGGCACAGTAAGTGGTATAGAAAATAAAATTGTGACTTCTAGCATATATAGAGCATACAAGTGAATTTTCCTCTTGCGCTTCCTTAATTAAGTAGTTCAGTGAAATGCATTTTTATTAACATATTCATCAGGCAAAAGAAGCTATAAAAGGGATTGTTTTCCTCCCTTTGGTTCTGTTGTCAATAACTATTTTGCATGTAATATTTAAATGTTTTCCTTTGGAGAGCTGTATGTCTCAGGGTAAGCTAGGAGGAGTCATTACACACCTAAATGGGAAAGCACAAGTAGCCTGTGACAGGCTCAAAGTGTCAGACCTGAGGAACTTCATAACAAGGTGTATTAAATGACCACGTGATGATAAAACCCTATAAATAATAAAAAACCCTATAAATAATAAAGAACCCTATAAATAATAAACCCTGTAAATAATAAAGGGAAAAAAAAAATCTATAATCTACTTTTAGGACTCACTGTCTAATATTGAGTCTTTCAGTGACTTCACTGGGCAAGAGTCTAAAAGACTTGAGTTTTCAGGTGTGCATGGAATAATATGCAAGTACAGATTCCTACACCTGTTATCATGTGGATGCTCTTTGCTAGAAAGACAGACATGAATTTTCAAGAGAAAACTCTACAACACAGTATCATTTCATCTCATAATTATAGACCATTATCAAGCTCACTTTTGTTAATTGTTATTACTGTTATTTAGCAGAGTGAGGTCACCTGACTAATATTTAGGCACTGTTTTAACAATAGCTGTATTAATAATAAGAAGAGTGGTGTCCCACCAGGGAGCTGGAATATGTTTAGAGTCTCATTATTGAAATTATTCATAGCCTAAAATTAACAGCAACAACACAAAGCACTTGAATCTTCTGGGTGACGGAAGTGGTCATCCTTTTTATTTTTGAATATTTTTTTTTTTTACTAACTGATGAGATTTTATCTTGATCTAAATTAGTCTCAGTCAGGAAAGTTGTTCTGTTTGAGGACAGCACTGAATTACTGGTATTGAGGGTACTGTGCTTTTGTGAGTCTCTGTAAATCTCCAGCTTAACATTTGTCTCTTAAAGGAGCTGCTATCTCAGTTGCTTTTCCAATGTATACATAGTCTAATAGTGCCACTGGACATGTTGAGGAGGAAGTTTCCAGCCAACATATAGCATATGTGTTTTCTGAGTTGTTGCAGTTCAGGTATGTGACATTGTCCTTCAGTCTGTACTGAACCTATGTCCCCATGACTGTATTAGCCACTGTTTCAGTGGTGGTCTTTCTTGGTATAGGCAGAAAAAAGTTCTTGTTGCTTCTTATCAAGCATGCTTTGCACAATTGTGTTTTTATCTTGTGTCATTTACTGCCATTTATAATCTCATGCCAGTGTAGGATGCATCAGTTTTAAACCTGGGGCTCAGTACTGAATGCATTCTGTGTCTTTCTTTTGTATGTACCTGTTGGCTTCCTATGTAATCTGTTGCAAAGAATGACTCTGGCCAGATACAGTGTGAACACAGGCCACGTTTCCTGCTGGTCTGAGCTCTGAAATACGTAGTTTCTGTTACCCTTGGTCAGCCTCTACATGAAGGATCCTCTATGCCAGGAATGGGGAAGTCAGAAGAGAGGTTTTGTAACTCAAGGTTGCTTTGTGCCAGTTCCAAATATCCAGCTGCCATTGCGAATGCTTGGTCAACACCACGCGTCTCTTACTTATCAGTAGACCCAGGTTCAGATAGGACAGCGCTGGGCTCGTGGGTCCAAGCCCGTGTTATGATACCGATATGACCTCATGTAATTGCTATGTTTTGTCCCAGAAGT
>JAAGNO010006428.1:3912-51351 GCA_033439905.1 Ceryle rudis | reverse complement strand
ATGGCTGAAATACTGAATCCCCCACTCCTCCAGAGCAGTGTTTATTATAGAAACCACAAACTTAACCTAACCTAGAGCAGCTTTTCCAGCAGTGATATAATTACAGTAGTTATTGTTGCAATAAACCAGATGTTCCTGAACTGGAATGAAAGCACTTCCCCTCGCATAGCATTTGTTACGTTGGCTCTTTTCAAGTTTCACATCAGCTGTTCCGAAAGCTCTTTCTTAGTTGAGTGTCACTTACAGATTCTTGCTGTATGAGTCTTTTAGCGTAAAAGAATGAAATGCTGGCAGGCTTTGAATTTTCATTGCTTTCCTTAAAACCTCAAACATGACAGTTATCAATGTCACTAATTCTTGCCCTGGTTTAAAGACATTTTTTGTCCTTTATTTGGCTAAAAAAACACTTTGAAAAACCTTCTTATCCTTCAGATTGAATGAGCACATTGTTCTCTACAAAAAGAAATGTTCCACTCCTACAAAATCAATGAAGTTTGCCGCAGACTCCAGTGAAGCCATCATTTTACCCCACCATTTTGAGCAACTTAGTTGTTAGGCAGTATCGGTAGCTTTGGAGAACAGCATCTTTTTAAGCGCTGTATCAGCTGTGGACCATGAACCTGGTTCGTGAGTATCTATAGTTACTTAAACGTTACACATCCTGTATTTTTAACAGTGTGTTAGTCAACACATTTCTACTTTTTCCCAGCCTAATCAAGTCCTAACTGTAACAATCTGTTGCCAATAAAGAAATGGACTGTGTTTAAACTACTAGGACCTTAGATGTGAAAGTTGTACATATTTTACATCTGCAAGAAAACTTGTCTCGGAACAATGCATTCAAGTCAAGGAAAGTCAGAAGACTGCTTTATTACATTTAATGTGCCACATAATAATACAATAAAGAAACATAAACTAGGCTTTGGGTTTTGTTTACTTATAGGTAATTTCTCATGAAAATATGGGAGCAGTAAGAACGAATTATCTTATCAACTACCTGAACACGTCATGGCAATCCTGGAAGAAACCTTTGTAATGTTCAGTTCTACGGGCTGCTCATTTTTCTGTCTAATGGTAAACTGTTAGTCAACCCATCCCCATGGTAACTGTAATGTAATAACTGTAATGAACCAGGGACAAATTCACCCCGTGAAGTGGTCTGCTAAATTTACACTTTGTAAAATGTAAATGTTTCTTATAGAAGGAATTTATATGACTCTGAAACATGGTCCAATTTTTCACTGATGTGGTAGGGGATGCAGACATTGTTGGCCTGATTTTACAGAAATCTTTGAAAATGGGCCATAAAATAGCTGAGGAAACCCAAGAGGCACCCACACGTTTGGAAGCAGATTATAAGACAGCTCTGTTGCTCAGCCACAATCAGCTCCCTGCTTTCAAAAGCAACAGTATCAATTTCACATTTTTTGCTTTCCTAATGGGAACGTGTCAGAGCTGAAATAAATAAATAACTAGGACCCAGGTCCAGGGAGCCTTGACGTCTTTCCCATCACGGAGGCTGGGAGGCCCCTGTGCTTCCTTCCCTGGCCATGACATGCCCGGTGAATATTTCCACCACCCACACTTTATTCATTTTTAACTCTCCTCACCCACTCATCATTACAGCTGTGCAAAGCATCCATTACAAACCCTGAAGCCATCTGAAACCTACCTTTCTAACTTTATTATGTGCTTCACCCACAGCTGGGATTGGTTGGACTTTTGGTAAATTAGCTTTTGAGAGTTTCATGCAAATTTGGGCCTAGGTTAAGGTGAACGATTTATGGGTTGCATATTTTGAAAATTGCTGAGAGAGTTTCATATCACTGCATCATGCTGTACTGCGTAGATCTCTGTCATATTCATGGAAATCAAAAAAGATATTTGTATAGTACACTGCAAAGAGGAATAATAACAGCAGTCAGATCCCAAATGTGCTCCATGCATTGCAAATGGTTCCTGGCCTGAGGGACCTGGGGGGGGGGGGGGTTGGAAAGAGCTCTTTTTAACTCTTTAACACTTTATTGCTTCAAAGTGTAAGTAACTCATAAATTTTTTATTACATTCCTTTGTTTTGCACACATGCATGCCACTAGCGTTTCTGTTAGACGGGAACTCGTACGAGGCGTTGCTGTAATGATGCTCTCGGACAGGAAGTAGTAGAGGGAAACCCGGACTACAACATTCAGATTAAAAACTAGATTTTTCTGTAGTCATAATGTGAGATTTATTTAATTGGTGATAGAAGTTTGAATTCGGAAATATCTGGATTTGGATCTTCACTGAGATTTTGGCTGGCCCAGTTAGGAAAATTAAGCAGCATATTGCTAAATGGAGACTGGATTATGCCAGCCCTCCTGAGTGCCATCTGGCTCGGTCAGTTTTCAGAACCATCAGGCAATTTGCTCTAAAAACAATGACCAAAATTACAGATAAACAAGTTTTTTTTTAAAAAAGAGTGATTCACAGGACAGGATTCAATATAAGAATCTCTGTGGCTTCTTAGAAACTAATGTCACATTTTAATTTTTAAAGGAAACCCAGACTGTTTAAGGCGGGAGTATCAAACACGTCACTTAACAAGTTCTTAACAAAGGAACTTCCTTGGTTTCTGTTTGTAGCCTGACAACTTTTTATCTACATAACAATCTTTTTTGTCATCAATGAATCCATGCAGAAGATTGTAAACACCTCACCAGATCCTGGCTGTGGAACCACCTCTTCCTGCTGATACCAAAATATTAAGTTAAAGCCAGATGGACCTTTATTACTGTGTGGTGAATGTTACTTTGTCATCAGGTGACTTCGGTTATTGTTTTGACTCCTGTAATGTGCCCAACTATCAAAATGCCTTCAAGACAAGATGGGAAAAGGCTTGAAAAGACCCAAAACAGCTTGAGGTGGAGTTCTCTTGGACTTAAGGTAATATTACAGAAAGTATCAAGCCATGGGATTCATCTGAGCCAAGGTAGATAGACACGGTGTAAGCAATGGTATCTGAACTAGTCACTGTGGCATGAGGCACTGTTGGTTCTCAAGTCACATTCTCCTACGTGTCTGAGATAGTTAACATGAATCACAGCCTGCAGGTGTCTGGTTCTTCCCATCAGCTATGAGGGGAATGCGAGTGACCAGCTGATGTGTAGCTATCTACCTGTAGGTCTATCTACCTCTACATTAGGAGCTGAGCTCCATTCCCAGTGCCCTCTGCAATGTGGTGGAGGAGGGTGTCAGGACAAACACTGTAGAGGTCAGTGCTTTATGCTCTTCTGTTAAAAGCAGAATTTGTCCCTTGGTGAAGAAGCATGCAACAAAACCAGAAGGTAAAGGATCAGCATGGAAACATAAACAATAAACAACAGGACTATCAGAGGTGCTCTGTGAAGATATGAGTCACAAAAACAGCAGAGAAGCAGCCACATTGCAACATCAGAGCACCAAAGTGTATTTATAACAGTCTTTACTCACCATCTTCACCATGTCCGTTTGTTACTTTCACTTGTCGAGACATTACATTCACCTTTTGCTTAGGGCCTGGCTTTGTGAAGTCCTGAGCATCCTCATCTCACATCCATATCAACATGTTGTAGACTTATACCCAGGGAGAGAGAAAATATGGCACATAATGTTTTGTATCGTGTATGTGTGGATGGCAGTGAATCGAGAACAATTAAATGAATGATGTGAGAGTAGAAAAGTGATAACATAATGCCTGATTTGACAGCAAAAACCCAACCCCTTTGAATTAATTTCAATAACAGGAAAGAGCAGTGCCACTAACAGTGCTGTTCTGAGGAGTCAGTTGGCATTTCCACTGTATAATTTTGATTCTTGGGGTTGGTATCTCTGTCATTTCAAGTCCTGCTGAGCTGCAACTAAGTGTGATTAAAAAAATAAAATGCTGAAATGTTGGGATTTCTCTCTCCCCCTCTCTCTGCATCACAAAAAAAAATAAAAATAGAATTTACATTTCATGAATGATTTGCCAAAATTCTCATCATAAACACCTCCCTTTTAAATAGGTGCATAATAAAAAGGAAGAAGGAGGAGATGATAAACAAGTTTAATATTTAAAAGATTTGCTCAACGCAGCCCTTCCTTCCCACATTTTTTTTGGTTAAAAAAATGAGAAATATGAGTCTCATTTACCAATAATAGGAACAACAACAACAAAAAATGCAGGCAATTAGTAACAAATGCTCAAGTAAACGTATCTGTTCCAAAAGGAGGTGTCATAAAAAATGTTAGACCTGAAATTTACTGCCACTGAAGTCAGCAGTAGCATTTCCATTGCCTCAAGCTGGAGGAGGACTTGGTTCCTAGGAAGTTCACTTCAAAGATGATTATCTTTATATCAGCAAGTCTAGGAGTGAGTGCTCCATGGCCTTCTAGATGAATGCTAAAGGGAATAAAGTGCTATAAATCCCTGTTTCAGCAATAAGGACTCTGGCCCCAGTTGAAATATAAAGTACAGTTATACGAGTTTAAAAATCCTACCAAAATCTCTGAGTAACCACATCTGCAGTCCTGCCACAGGTAAATCTCCCAAGGCTCTTGTTACAACTGTGGCTTAAATAAGCAGTCCAGGGCCTGTTTCACTGTTTGTTATCAGATTGTTCAAATATTTCAGTTATGTTTATTAACTGAAGAAGGTCTCAGGCTCGTTATTTCGGCTGTATACGGAATTTACCAAATTCGCTGTTCATACTCTACAAATAGAGACTGAATTGTCTGGGAATTTCAAATAATTTTGTTCAGCCTGTGACTTTCAATTAATATAAAAATAGATCTGTAAGGAATTCCTTAAGTTGACACCATTTTGGCCTAGTAAATAACCAGTCTTTCCAAATTCTCTAATGGTTAAAGGTAGTGGCAAGGTATTTTGGTCGTACTCTTCAAGAATATAGGTGAGCCAATTTCTTCCTGATTCTTCTTCCTCTCTTGTGTGTTTCATTCACCATTTTCTGTTAATTGGGATGACAGCAGTTGTGTACAGCTTTGAATGGCACTGAATATACTGTTGCCCACTTTTGAACCACTACTGAATCACATATCCCGACTCACATAATGGGAGAAGGATTCCTTTCCATTCGCAAAGTCCTTTCAGCAAACCACAGGACTGAAATCCCTCTCTCCAGGCTCCTCCCAAAGCTGTGCATGGTGCAGGCTCCTGCAGACTGCCCACCTTGCCTCCCAGTCTGCTGCTGAGCTCCGTCTCAATCTGCTCTGTCTCTTTTCCACATCATTCCTGCCCAAAACAAACTGAACAAGGCTCCCCACCCAGATCCTTTAAATTCCTGGGCAACCTTACATTTGCCTTTGTTTTGGGCAGAAACATGTGCTGAACTGTCCCCTATAGCTCAGAAGAGAAGGGCGGTGGTTAAACCTACCATTTCCAACAGGGCTTAACCTAAGCTATAACAAAACCCTCAGTAAAGCTCTAACCACTTCACAACCCCACGTGCATCCGTGTGTGCATGTGTGGCATGTGGAAAGGAATTTGCAGAAGCAATGGCCATCTTTCCCCAGATTTCCAGCTAGACAGGAGCCACAGTCAGGACCAGGACTCAGGCAGTTCAGTTCATTTGAGATCTGCGTGTAGGAAAAATGTTTAATTCTTAGCATTTTGTTTCTGTTGGGAGTAGAGATGCTGGTGCCCTTTTGGTTTCTGCTTCAGATATCACGTGACTAGACAGATGTACAGGCAGCCCCAGCTTTTTAATTCTGAGATGACCTGCTCTGAACACCAGACTGGGAGCCAGGGAGTCCACAATGGTGTGAAGTTTGGACACTCAACAGGTCTTCTGGGGTGGAATCAGCCTCCACCAGACCAGCTCAGCGGGTGCCAAAGAGCCCTGCATGGTCTTCCCTTGTCCAAGCTCACAAACCCGTCTGTGTTAGCAGCTTCTGCCTTCCTGAGAGCCTGGGATCTGAATGGCTGAATCACCTGGAAAGAGCCTCTCTAAAGATATTTTGCCACAAAAAAAACCCTCAGTAATGCATAAAGCACTGCTTACTAAACTTGTGTGTGTCACATCTGTCAATCCCAAATAATGCTAAAGTTGATGGTCTTAATAAGAAAGTGGTTTATAGTCTGAGGAGGCGTTCCATAATTTGGCATCTTCTAACAGACAGAGTTTATGTTAAGGTGGGTTATCACACATAACCAACCTTAATCCCTTTTAAATTAAGGTTCTGTTTATAGCATATCAAGGTCAAGATTGTAAATCCCAGAACAAATCACCAGTTATAATTAAAAGGAATAATGCCAATTATATTTTCCAGTCATTTTCAGTACTTGAAACATGGTCTCTGTACTCCTTGGACTTCTCACAGGTATGTAGAGATGGTATCTTTGTGAGCTAATAGTAACCTGTTTATTATAGTTCCTTTGTTTTTACCACTAGCTTGAAATACATACCAGTATTAAACATTGTATATGGCATAACAAACTAGTTATTTCTCTCAGTTTTTCAGTGGTACATTCAACAGAGCTTTAGAAATATTTCCAAAGAAATTTCCAACCTGTATTTACCCTTTGTAGGTAAATTCATGTTGCTTTTTTCATGCTTTCTGGGGTCAATTTCGAGCAGTCATCCGCAGTTCACCAATGAGTATTTCACATGAACAGAGAGTTTTCTGTACATGTCAAAAAACAGAATGTCTTTAATCTTTATCACGTAACTTTGCAACACAAAAGCCATTCTGAGAAAGTACTCTCATCAAGTAAAGACAGCAAACCAAAATGTAGCACATGACCTAATCATCCTCTTAAAGAGGTAATGTCTTCATATTAAATTGAATACTTGAATTAATTTTTTAAATGATTAAGTCAAATAACAAATCCAGAAGTTTCATGACAAGAAAAAGAGAAAAATAAAAGCTGTGGGTTTAGTATGGTTAACTAGACTATATGTATTCTATCAGTACAGGCAATGATTTGAGTTAGTACAGCCAGTGGTGCTTAACTAGCAGAAATTCTGCATAGTTAAAGCACTGGCTTTGTGACAGAACATGCATAAAGCACAGTAAATAGTAATGCTATGTACAGAAGTGTTTAATTCTTTCAGTTACAGAGGTTTATCAAGCCCAGTATATAACCTTGGGCTGGAAAAATGATAAAGGTACTTTGCAGGTAGAGAACATTTTCCTGACAGGATCCCAAGTCATATTAATAAATTCAGAGACTTTTTTTTTCCCACTGAAGATGTAGTGGAAGAAAATAGAGAGTTGTTTTTTTCCTCATTATTTGGTGGTCCTTCCTTGAAACTTTCCAAACCGAAGCCATTTCTCCCATCTGGTTGGAACACAGATCTTTAAGACATTCAAGTAATTCAAATCAGATGTAAAAATCTAAGCTACACTAGATGAAATTCAAGAACAATATAGTTACAGGGTTAGACAAGTCTGCAATATGGCACCTCCTTTAATCAATAACAGCCTCAGTTTCAGTTTGTCTGTAAATACAAGGCTATAATTAAGAATGTTCTACTGCATTAATTATTTCAATACCCAGTGTAGCAAGTTACCAGATTATACAGCACTTTACATCTATAATATTATCAACAATTTCTAATCCCTGTACTCTAGATGAAGTCCACAGCAATATGGTCTGTATTAGATTATGGTTCCAATGGAAAATATTGAAGATCACTAATATCAATAAGTACTTCCTTATCTCAGCCATTTGTAACTGCTTCTATTGACTTTTGTTACATTCCAGCAGTTCTGCTTATACCCAAAAGGTCGTCGTTAATTTCCATTAACTAAGTCACAACTCTCCGTTATTTAAATTATTTCCAATAAATGCTCAATTAATGCCTGTTATCTTCATTTAATTTCCATTGATTCCAAGAAGCTACTGTTGAGCTTAATTGCTCCATAAGAAAACCAGTTTACCATAGGCATCATTGGGTCTCCAGTAATACCAATGGACAGTTACGGGGACTGATATCCCTCTTGCTGTCCAGCAGTAGGGAGCAGTGCTACACAAGAGTGGGATGTGAATCAATGCCTAAAAAAATGCAAACAGATACAGCTGGAGTTGACCAGAGAACATCATTTACCTTATCAACAAATGCGTGCCCTTAGAGACCATTCCAGTTGGCCAGAAAATATTTTAGAGGTTTCCTTAGACTTAGCATGTGAAAATAAAAGTGAGCTACAACAGACTGTCGAAAGTAACCCAGCATTCTGGCTTGTTCCACTTGAGTTAAAAAATGTCATCTCATAAAGAGAAGTTCTAGACCAAGAGAAAAATCACTGCAACTTGTTTGATTCTTTTCTTGTCCTTATTATAATTCTGTCCATGCAAATACTCTGACCAGTGAAAAACACCCAAACCCTTATCTGCAGGACTGTTTCAGGTATTTTTGGTTGAATGAACTTGAAACTCACTGAGATTAGATCACCATTTTAACATTGTCAGGTATTTTACGTACAAGCCGGTTTGGACTCTCAGAAACCACCAATTCATGAAAACAAAACAACTGCCTAAGAGTGATGATCTTGACTAATGTTCCTTTAGAAGATCAAAAGAATCAGCTTGCTGAAAATTAAATGCTACATTTTCAGAATGGCATATTCAATTTTGCATTGCAATTTCTTTCCCTATTTTCCATACTATTTCAAGTTGAGATCTAAATGAAATATATTGCTTTTATACAAACAAATCACTTGTTTGACCAACAATTATTTTATTCCTTTGTAATAGCTTTCTGAATTGTTTTATTTCTTTCATTAGAACTGGAAATAAAACTCAACCAGAAGATTCCCTGAGAATGAAAAAAATTTGGATTTTCCTGGGCTTTGGTTAGAGTATTTTTTTCATTAGCTTCACTTTCTGAGTATTTCAAAGTCTAACCCATAAGGCATTCCAAGCTAGTCCTGTACACGTCCCACACTGTAGCATGGTCAAACCTCATATCCATTATGAAATGACAGTGGGGTACAGCTTTTCCTAGAGTTTTATCACAGCCTCCTGTTCTTTAACAGTTGTGCATTCATACAGGGAACATACTACTTGTTGAGGATCTACAGATGGGGCTGGAGAGGTATAAACTACCATTTGACTTAAGACTCCCAAAGTCAGAACACAGTTGGGTAGCTATTATTCCAGCTGCAGTGGCCGATGCATTCTACAGAAGGTTGAGCTCTGCCCTGGCTTAGAGCAGATCATTGCAGCCAAATCTCAAGGTGACAAAGACTCGGGTAATAGTTATAAACTTTACATCTGAAAGAAAAGTGACACCTCTAAGAACCAAACCCAGATGTTGAGGGTTATGGGCTACGGGTTAAGAGACAGAGCTGAGCTTCACAGGCAACCCTGACATGCAAACCTGCATAACAAGGAGCTGATTGATGCACACACCCTGTAGACGACTGATGCTGTCAAGAGCCCATGTAAAGAGCTGAACAAAGGAAACCATTTGCAGTGCACAAAAAGAAGGAATTTTATTGGTCTTAGAGAACTTATCTCCTGAAACCGTATCTATTAACTATGTACACAGACACAGACATCAGTGGTGATAGATATTATCTGCACTTCCTTTTGATTGCTTCCCTTTCATGACAACATTACCTCTGCCTGGTCAGGCATGAGCCTCTCCAGCTATCCCTCACTCAAGATCGAGTCTGAGCAAGGCTCCTGTAAAGCACCCTACAGCAGTTTAGCACAGAAAACAGGGGCAGGTTGATTCCTAGAACATCAGTCTTTACACCTCCTCTCTAATCCCTGCCACCTCCGAGCTTCTAACCTCAAGAGTTTGACTCTCACTTATAAAATCTGCAAGTTTTCAAGGCTCTGCAACCTGGAAGCATAGGATGAGGATTAATAAAATACTGTGACTCTCTCATAACCAGTTGCTGCTTCTTGCAGTGCCACGGCTTATGGTGTTTTTCTTTCACACGCAAATTACCCTAGAAGCCCTGCCCAGTGGGGCAGGTGGTCTCAGAAGATAAGCAGCAGTGCGAATAGTTTGGGAATTTATCCCATTGTACAATAAACTTGACAACTAATCTACTTAGATTTGTAACACACCCAGTAAATTAATCAACCACTGCATCCCTCCCAGCACTTTTTATTGGCATTCTAGATATCCCAAATTTACTGTAACTTGTAGCTTGGAAAAAAAGGCCCTATGATGTTTAAGTACCTTTGGAACTAGTAATTAGTTGAGCAAAGATTTTCAGAATTTAGTTTTAGTTTAAAGAAATAGTACTTGAATTTGACTTCTGTACCAATTTAGATTCCTAAATCTATTTTCTAACCCAGCCCTTAGTGACTAAGGCATCTGAATGAGTGGCAGAGATTAAAATAACCACCTTTGATAATTCTCTGAATTCCTAAATTAAAAGCACTCCTCGGAGATACATAAATGGTTTGCCTGTTTCACAGACCAGAAAATCAGGACCAAAGTCCAAGAAAAAAATGACATATCAAAACATCAGCTGAAACAGAAGGTTCCAGCTGTTTCAAATGCCACTAAACCACAATGATTATTGCTAACATAAATAAAGCAAAATCTTAATCCAGCTTTATCAAGGAGTTACTAACCATATTTCTCTGTTCTTCCAGTAATTTTATGAGGATGCATTTTCATAAGTAAGGAGAAGGATGGTATATTAGCATCCACTTTCTCTCATACTCTAAAAAAACCCAAATATCTTCAAATGCATCTAACAAACAACTGAACTCGGTCAATTCATACAGAGTAGGGAAAAAAAAGCTGTCAAACCAACATCTAAATTATGTCCTTGCTAAGTGGCTTGACTTGTGGTGGGTTTTTTTTATTGGACAATGTCACTTCCTTGTGACCACTACAAATGATAACAGTTGCAAGAGCTTTACGGTTACTAAACCAAAGGAATGGCTGGAATTTTTGGAAAATCTTTACAGCTTCAATACTTAGCACAGGCTGACATTTTGTACTGTAAAAGCTATCCTTAAGCAACTACATAGGTGACAAAGCACTCCAGAATCTGACAAGACAAAGGAAAAAAAAAAAAAAAAAATCAAAGCCTAGAAATGCCAACCCATTGCACTTTTCCTGCACTCCATGTTTGTGGTGAAGGGTTTGGGTTGTTTCATTTGCAGACTCGTGGCTCCCTTCATTCCAGTGACAAAAATGCCAGTAGCATTTCTAAATTAAACCCAGCATCTCGTCCCTTCTATTTAGGGCAGCTTTTTCTCTGCCCCACCACATCTCCAAGCACAATGCCAGTTCTCTCATATCATCTGTGCAAACTGCCCTTCCTGGTTTCCAAAAGTGCCATTTCTTTTGGTTTTTTTTTTTTTAACCACTGCTCGGATCTGCCACTCAAGGAGAAAATTTTCAAGGTGTGTTCAGTGACTAATGTTTTTGGTAGCCAGGTTAGACTGATCACACAAAGTTCCCCACCATTATGTAACTCTCCAAAATGTTCTCTTGAGAACCCTTATTCTAGCTCTTTACAACACAATGTGGAGGGGAAGGAAGAAAAAAGAAAAAAAATTTGATGCTGGTTTGTGTGTTACTGCAATTCCTTAACATTCCAAAAGACTCGTAACTAATGACTAAAGGAAAATATTTTTAAGGACATCAAAGAAATGCCTGCAGCAGGACACAGCACAGGGAAACCTGAGCTAGCTGGAAATGAGTTCACACTCACTGGAGCCGTGGAGCCACAGAGTAGGGCTGTTCGGGTCCAGTAGTGTGTTGCCTGGATAAAGATGCTCTGCATTTGGGATCCAACACAGCATTTCTCCATTGCATGAATGGCATTTTTTTCACGAGGATCTGCACTTCTACACCCTTTAGGAGATTTTAATCTCTTGCCTCTAGTTGTTCATCCTGGCATTTCTCTGTAGAGTTTGTATCACTACAGTAGCTACCAGGAACTCCTTGGAACTGGAATGGGGATAAGTTAACAGGGTGCAAAGATTTGGAAAAAAAAAAAAAAAACAAAAACAAAAAAAACCCAACTCTAAATTATGTTTTCACTGGACCTGCAGAGGGATTTAGGATTACATGTTTCTACCTGAGAGGTGAGCGTGACCAAGCACTGGCACAGATTGTCCAGCAAGGTTGTGGAGTCTCCATCCTTCGAGATACTCACAAGCTGTCTGGACATATCCTGGACAACCCGCTCCAGGTGGCCCTGCTTGAGCAGAGAGATTGGACAACATGACCTCCAGAGGTCCCTTCCAGCCTCATGTGTTCTATGACTCTGTGAGAAATAACAAAGTTGGCCTATTTATTAAAAAAGGCCAAATAGATTCATAGGACAGGAGGAGAGTCATTGACTAGGTTCTCTGGAATGAGAGTGCAAATGTGCCACTGGTAGTTCCAGATCTAAAAATCAGGTCCCTAAATGCTCAGGTGATAGACAAGGTCCACAGGTACCAGAGCAATGAACATGACAGGACTGAACTGTAGTGAAGCAAAAAGGAGAAGTTCCAGTAGCTCTGTCACCAGTTGTCCAATATAAAATTGTTCCTTTGGGCTCCCATGCTAAGTCATCTTTCCTCTCATATAAGAAACCTAGTGGATTCACTGTTAAAGTGCATGAAGGGTGGATGGCAAGTAGAAGAGGGCAGGCTCTTTTCAGTTGCACCCGTGACAGGATGAGAGGTGATGGTAGCAAGGGGAAACACAGGAAGTTCCATCTCAACGTGAGGAAAAACTTCTTTACTATGAGGGTGGTGGAGCCTGGCCCAGGCTGCTCAGAGGGGTTGTGGAGTCTCCTTCTCTGGAGACTTTCAAGACCACCCCTGGATCTGTTCCTGTGTGGCCTGCCCTGGGTGATCCTGCTCTGGCAGGGGGGTTGGACTCGATGCTCTCCAGAGGTCCCTTCCAACCCCTAACATTCTATGATTCCATGATTCTAAAGGCTGGATGAACACACTATTTCCATTTCTCCTCTGTAGAATACGAGCTCTTGACCTTCCTTAATAAGTGTATTTCACTGTTTTCCTAATCCTATTTCCTATTATTATTCCTATGTTTGAATGCTAAGGTAGTTTATAGAGACAAACTTCTCCTACAATTGCTCTGCAAACCGTATTCTTTAATACGAGCACAACAATGAACTTGTGTTCATAAACTGCTACCAATATAAATAATTATAAACCCATTAAAAATAATAATAATAAAAAAGAATAATATTTTTTTTTAAAAAGCATGCACTAACCAAAACTATAAACTCACCACTACTAAATAGCACTTCATAGCTGTGGCTCTGAATTATGACTGCCTCACCAACATAGCCGCAATATCCCCCTTCGTAAAATCCTCCACTCTACAAATTAAATGAATTGGATAATTAAGAAAGCCTATGTGCTTTCCACAAAGTGAAACCACCATCACTGCAGCATGAGCATGAACCCACATTTTAAAAACTGGTAACAGCTCCATTTCCTGGCGTGCATGACCCACAACCCCTTGCTCTCTATCCATGCAAAGCTGTGTGCATTGAGAATGTGGAAGCCGGGCAGCTGCTTTGCTCACGGGTGTCAGATGCTCTGCCAACAGCTTTAGGTCTCAATTAGAAAATCTTCAGGGCTGGGACTCTGGCTTCCTACTTGCGAGACGCTCCTTTGCTAACAATTAATAGAAAATTACAGATTAACAGTAGAAATCTTGGTGGAAAAAAAACCCAAACACCCAGCTATGGCATGCAGGCATGCTGGTCTTGCACTAGGACGTGTCTGGTGGGGCTTGTTGCAGAGAGGGGCTGAGATGGCAGCAGCTGTTCCCCGCAGTTCTTTACCACGGTGTCTCCTGCACTTCAGGGAGAGCGGCAGCTTTGCCTGTCCCTGCAGGTTTGGCAAAGGGGGAGATAACCAGAATTACAGGCCTGACCCCAGAAAGGCCACCTATACCCCACACCCCTCTCTGCTACCCTAGAGAAAGGAGGCAAAGAGCAGGAGCACAATTCACAGAATGAATCACAGAATGGTAGGGGTTGGAAAGGATCTCCAAAGATCGAGTCCAACCCCGCCGCCCCGCCAGAGCAAGACAAATGCAGGGGTGTGATGTGGTTCACAGCATGTGCCGTTCCTGCTCCCCACTTTGCAGGGGGTTGCACATGTGTGTTTGTATCTCTGTGGGGTTTAAGCGGTACTCACACATCCCTGTGGCTGGGCAGGCTGGGCCTGAAATACTCTCCTAGTAAAAAAACAAGGGTGAAGGAGGGGGTGAGAGGATATTCCTTTTCCCTTCTACTCCTCCAAGCCTTCTTTCTGTTGTCAGCCTCCTGTCTTTTCCGCGCAGACTGTCATGGATTTCAGTTGATGAATGTGCCCTCCCAGTCAGCAGTGGTCTGGGTGGCCGAGGATTGCCATTAGCTGCCCTTTCCTCTGAGCAGCATCGTTGCTCCCACCGCTGTAGCTGAGGATAGATCCTTGCCTCTGTGTTTTCTTACCACGTGCCAAAGAGTTACCTATTTCTGACTCCTAAACTATGTTGGCTGTACAGCATTGCCTGATTACCTTTACGTTGCATTAGCTCTATAAATAGGACAAAAATATACCTATATAGATGATGTAAGACCATGACACGTGTATGCTGTACTCGAAGCAGCATCTCCAGAACAGCTGCCGATACTTTGCTAGTTGCATTTTACTTGTAGCATTTGCCAACAAGATTTTTTTTTGCCCTGTATGCGGATGGCCAGGTGTTGTTATCATTCCACCCACATGCCTGAGTCCAGTAACAGTCTTGCTTCTGGCAAAATTCAATCTTTTCTCATTGCTTGACCCATGTTCATCTTCGTATTGTTTTTTAATTAAGCTACGGTTAGCTGAAGCTCCTGCCATAAATCAATGGTTTCCTTTCAATCCTTGTTAAAGATTTTTCATTTTCCTAAATTTGCAGCACGTTGCTCAGAAGCCGCTAACAGCGAGCACACTTTTCTCTCATTATCAAATCAGTGAGGAATGGACTCAATGAAGCAAAAACCATAAACCCAGCACTAAGGACCTTCAGGCTTAAAGGCCTTTCTAACTGCTCCAGACATGCTGCAAATGAAAACATGCTTTTTTTTTGCCAACTTGAAAGCTACAGGCTAGATTCTGTCTTGGTGTAAAGCACCCTGGCTTTGTTTTGGGGTGCAAGCATGATGTCCTGCTTGACACCAGCTAAACATTTGGCACTGTACCCTCCTAACTCTCTGGCTGAGGGAACAGCTGTCTGTGAAACTGTCCCTCGAAGAGCAATTGTTGGAGTTTTGTGTGACTATGTATTTCTAAATGTGAGTTTTCCATTTCTTTTTATTTTGGCAAGCAGTATATTGAGGTCTGTACGGGGTTCTTTGGGGGATGCTGACACTGAGGATGTCTCCGTGTGCCCCTGTGTGCCACTGTGCTCAGTATCTCTTAGCACTGTTATTAATAAAGTTCTATTCATTGTGGGGTTCAATTTACAAGCCACTGGCAAATGGAAAAGAGTCTTAAAAATCCCAAGAATTCGTAAGGGTGTTTGTTTTATAAAGAGAAGGTGAACAAATGACATAAAAGGAGTGATGAACATACCTACTTGTTCTCTTAAGTGGCATGAGAGGAAAAACACTATTTAGTCAATGCAGGAAGATAGAAGATAGGACACATTTTCAGGTAGTTTGTCAGGGTGACTGTGTGCACAGCAAGATCTATGAACTGCGCACACCAGGACTGGGCCCAGTTACAGCATCCTTTATGACTTAGGCCCATGCTTATTATGCATATGTATTACATTAAACTTTTCCTTTTCTCCAGTTACCCTTCTGTGCATTTTGGTCTAAATTTTCAGAAAATTGCATGCACAGTTCCTACAATTATGCATGTAATCGATTAGTTATTCATGTATCCAACTACTGTGACCAGGTATGCAAATCTCTGAGCAGCTTTTGCCATTTTCCAATAATTTAGCCCTTTGTCATTTATACGTCCACTTTTGTTCAAAACACTAAGTTCATGGAAATTTAACTCATTTGAAACATATGTGTAGATCCATATGAACCGCCCAAAAGCGTCACAAAGAGAAAGGATAACCTTGTTGTTAAGGCAGGAGAGCGCGAAATCTGGTTTCCATTCCGAGTTCTGCCACACATTTCCTGCGTAACCCTGGGCAAGTCATGAACTGTAACCTATCTCAGCGTGGCTGACCTACATGTGAAGCAGACAGAGCCATCCTTACTTCACGAGGTTATTGAGACGTTTCGTTCGTTAGCGCACATGAAAAACATTGGAACAAGTAAGTGGAAGGTGCTGAAGAAGTATAAGCTATCAGTAACGGTGGTATAAATGGTCACAGTAACAAACATGACAGATGATCTGTACTCAATCATAAACCGGTCAGTTAAGGGACAAACATGGCCATTGAGAACTGAGCAAGAAAATGGCAAATAAATTCAAGCAAGGAGAGGAATGGGAACTTAACAGTACCAGTGAGCATGTGAGTAATTAACCTTTATACTGCATTTTTTACTGTCCCACTTGGTCTTGTCCTTTTACAAAGGGCCACAGTGTCAGCAGACATTTGAGAAGGACTGAGCTGGTTAATACGGCACTGGCCACCCCGCTGTCTGTCTGAGCAGCATCAGTTATTCTTCATTAATCAGAACAATCCTGATGGTGATGTTCGTGCCAGGTATTGGCCAAAAGCTGGTGGAGAACATTGTGCTATTGAAGCAATTACTATAGAGGAAAACACGCCCTCGTTGTTTCCTTACACACCAGAACAGAACTGCAAAGTCAATTCTGTTGCTGTGGTTGCTTTCTTCTCTTTGGATAAAACACAGCTAGACTTGCACACTGTCTCACTAAATGTTTGGGGTATGGCCTTGTAGGAGTCCTACAAACCATGAAGTAATCTGAGAGAATACAACTCCACTTAAAACTTACCTGAAGTTGTAGCTGACCTATATATGGCACAAACACTGACATCATTAGGAGTCTAGAGTAGACTGATTGTCGTATCTGGCCCGGTTATGACTTAACACAGCAAAATGTTCCATATCCTCAGATCCAAGTGGGATCACAAATGATACTCCTTGGGAGGCTGTGGAAATCAGAATTAAAGACAAACATAGAATGAACAAAGAAAATTCTGGTATGTGAAGTTTAAGGTTTTCTGAGCTTCAGGCTTGTAGGTTTTGATACATCCTTCTAAAAGTGACTCTCACCCTGTGAGTCTGGGGACAGCAAAGCCTCCTTCATCACACCCAGCTTCAGTGCTGCTGCACTCCTTAAACCCATCATCCCACATGGAATAACCACACTGATTCCCATTAACAGCTTGTGAACCAGAAGGCTGCAAGGGATGGGTGTGACCTGCCAGTGTGACCTGCTGCAGTGTGTTGGCCACCTGAGTCCCCTGGAATCCATCCCTGGTTGAATTAAGAGCATATCTTTTGGAAAAAAAAATATATCATCTTGATTTAAAGTGTTCCACAGGGGGAAATACACAATAAACTTTGGAAAATTATTTCAGTAGCTAATTAAACTCAATTAAAAATCTATGATGATCAGAAGGGAGCTTCACAGGGGTCCTTATCGGCTACAAAGAAGCAGCCCAGATTAACTATTTTTATATGTGAATTGCACCTGTGTGACGTCATTGTTTGATTTATTTTACTCACCGACGGCAATACAAAACCACACTGACTGTAAAAATCTGGCCAGCAGAGTGATTAGAAGAGTAACTATCCCCTTCCAGGTCTTGTGAAGTGTTTATTAAACCTATTAGACATAATCTGAAAAATGGAAGTAATAGGCATGTGCCGTGGGAGTAGTTTCACCACACTTTAGCTGGTCTCAATTATCTGAGCTACAGTCAATGGAAAAACACGGGCACTTCTACAACATGATTCATTCGATCTTAGGCATACACCTACCTTACATTTAGACGGATGAATCACATTTGTAGTATGTGTGGCAGTTAAGAAAATTTGGGCCGTGGCCCTAATTCTGAGCAACCATGAAAAAGCCAGATGAAAGTTCTATACCTGATGGGAAATGATCTGCAGGACAACAGGGTGGAGGGAGTCAGTCTTCAGCTCAGATCCACGGTGTTCCCTGCAGTGCTGTAGAGCAATGCCCTAAAGCCGTGTCACCACTAGTAAGTGCTGACTCCCAGAAGGAGCAGATTTGGTCAGCAGAACTGTTGGAGCTGAGGTCCCATCATCCATGTTACCAACACTTTAGGAGTTTTACTCTGGGCCAGCTGTAGTTAAGTCCCACTGGCTGCATGTATGTTAGGCTCACGCCTGGAGAGTCACCAGAAAAAACCTCCAGGTCTGTGCTACGTTGTTAGTGCAGAGACATGGCAGGTGGTTGGAGTTTTTTTCCTCACGACAGTAAGGTATGTGGATCTGTGTTCAACACTTGATGCTAGATTTCTATTAGTGGTCATCATCTTCTCCATCCTAATCCATAAGCTTCTAGATACATTCAGTTATACATTCCCAGAGCCAAAGCAAGCAGTCTGTTGCTTTTGCTATCTTGGGATCTGTGGCTGCTGACTCCTGTCAAATACAGGCAGAAAGTTCAGAACGACAATATTCATTGGCTTTGGATAAAAGTGCCTAGGGAGCTTGTCTAACACCCGGTGCCTGCTACTGAGGTGTCTGCCTGGGTTTCAAACTGTGGCTTAGATACTGCATTCTGAGTGGTGATTAAGTGTCTGTGTTTTCATTCTAACCTGAATTCTTGATGAAGCTTACAGGTCACATTGGCTTGGTCAAAACCAGATGCTCAGCAAATCTGGGCACTGCAGTCCTTTCTTGTTTTTTCATACAAATTCTCTGCTTCAGCACAGCATAAATACCTACTTCCCTCTCTGCTTGGGCTTTTGTAACTCTACAGGCTTTAAAGGCATTTGTCACTTTACAGTTTGATCTTGAGTAGAATTTCTTCCAGCACTAATGAAGATAACTCTGGGAATACAGTTCCTTAAACTGCTCATTTCTTAAAGGAGAGGCCCACCTTTCATTCTCTTCTGTAACTGTTGTGCTCATCTACAGTCTCCATAGAGTTAATAATGCAAAGTTACACAGGTGGAAACTTAAAACAAGAGGTCAGATGAGAAACACAGCTTTCATCAATGTCTGGGGTCATCACTGGAATGCAAAGAGATCGTTTCATTTGTAGAAGACTCGGTAATTGTAGGAGGAATATTGTCTACCTCCTTCTCCACTCTCCAAAGAAATTACCTAATAGTTTCCAATTGAAATGGCTTTTAAAATAATTTGGTTTTGATTCAGTCATCATCTCAGAATAAGGAAAAGCATTTTACTCTCAAATTGTAATTTTCATTAGTTATCTAATGCCAGCTGAAATTCACACCATTCCTCAACTAACATATGCTTCTTAAATTTTCTTTCCCTTTGATGTACATCTAATAAATTAAAATAATAATCCGCTGTACTTCTAACCCAAGATCCAAAAAGTTCCTTTCCTTAAGAAACTGGATTTTATTTCCAGGCAGGGAAGCTGAGGCAGCCGGAGCTCTAGGGCTGTGCCTGGGATCACACAGCAAGCCAGCAACTGACCTGGGAATAAAATCCAGGTGTGCTGTTTCCACAGACCATCCTCTAACCAACACTAACATCCCAATTCCTTCCCTCTGCAGATATACCCGGTTCCTGGCAGTGTTTGGAGTGTTGTTTTTGTGCAAGGTTCCAAAGCAAAGCGAACTGTCTTACCTGAACCTGTTGAATTTTAAAAGGCTGCATTATTTCACTTTAACGGATGAGAAAACGTTTACTCCACCTGTCAGTTCCTATCACAGAAACAATACTCTGATAAAGCTCAGTGCTCGTGATATCTGCTGTCAAGATGTCACTGAAAATATGAAAAAATGTGGTTTAAAATGGAGAAAAAAAATCAACTATTTATATGGCAAATACAACCGAGGGAGAGTTTTCTTCCCGAGCCATCTGATGAGGCTTTTTAAATGTTAGTTGTTCCCTAAAGAGCAGCCTGTTGGTGTGCACATGCACGAGTAGTATTCAGAGTACTCGGCTGACCTAAGTAGGAAGGGGCTGTTCCGTTTAACGAGGGCAAGGCCCAGCTACAAAGAGGTGATAATGGAGATGCCATTGACGACAGAGATGCATGCAGAAGCCACAGAGATTCCTCCTTTTGTCTGCAGACAGATCACAAGGACCAGGATTCTTTGACACACAGAAAGAAACAATTGCTGGGTGCTTGAAGGAAATTCAGTTGCGTCCCAGATAGCATAAACTAAGAATCTTTTTGTTCATACAGAAGAAAAATATGCCCGTGGCAAGTCTTCAGATACATCCATATCAAGTTGTATTTTCTTTTTTTAAAACAGAATTAGGCAAAAGCTTTTGCCTCTTCCTCCCACAGAATGCCTTGGGAACTTGCTGCAGATCCCAACTGTCAAGTGGTTGCCTTTTTCATTTGGTCTAAAATACATCTATATTTTTCTCCTCCCCAATCTTTCTTTTTCTTTTTCATTCGGCTCAGGTCTAGCTGCATCACTTTGACCTCTCTGTGAGGCCTGGGTAAATCCTGAAGATGCTGGGCCACAATTCTTAAGAAGGAAACTTCAAGTTCTTTCCGCTTCACTTGCCCTTCACATGTCTGAGGCAGTTAACGTTGCTGCCCCATAGTCTGCATGGCAGGAGCTGTGTGCTAGCTGTGGCACCTATTGTCTGCATTTTTCCTCTCGTTAGTCTTCTTGACCTTTTATTGTCTTACTCCTGCAGTGTCAGGTCAGACTTAGTGTAGGTCTCCCTTCACTAAGGACCCCTTTCCTTTCGTGGATCACTAAGCAGGACAATTGCTCTATCCATCTTTTCAGGGTCTATTGTCGAGCCCCCCCTGAGCTGAGAAAGGTTTGATTCACTGGGAAACCATTTTGGTCAAAGGGAAACCTGACTATGTGTCCTTTTAGGAACTCTGTCTTAATCACTGACTTTTTTATCTGGGATATGAAGAGGATTCAGGAGATCAAAAGGTTTGGGAGTACATGGGTTTGACCACATTTTTCCTGGAAATAATGGGAAACCTCCACTGAAAAATGAGCTCCGTTACAATGGGCAAACAAGAAGGAAAGCCACATAGTGTTCCCAGAGCATTCTGAATCATCAGACCTTCAATAGCTTCCATAGAGAAGGGAAAAAGTAAACAGAAAATGTAAATGGAATGTAATAATTAATGGACCTAAAGAAACAGACTCATTTGATTTGCGCATAATTGGTGCCTAAAAAAAAAAAAAAAAAAAAAGGAAGATAAGTCAAAAGAAATCTACAGAGCAGATGGAGAAGGCTGAAGATGGGAAGTTCAGTTTGGCTGAGTACGCAACGGACATGTGCGTCCTCACTCAGAAGCTCACCTCACCTTTACAAGTCATTACACATTCCATGGCTCCACGTATTTCCCAGGACCGTGAGATGTTAGAGAGATCTTGCTGGAGCACCACCGTGGAACTGCGTTGGTTTTGAAGGTCCTGACTTTGTCACTGGGTGTATCTGTTCAGCCACATTCTTGCTAATGCCTCAAAGATTTCTCCCTGCATGGAAACCCTGACAATTACTTACTATTATGAGGCCTTGGATAAGACAATCAAGACTTGTATAAGACAACTTCAACTGACTGTATTTCCAAAGAAGTCTACCAGCAGCAACCATTCCCATTCAGGACATTTCTTGAAATACAGATGTAGGCGCAGAGATTTCAAAGCATTTGGTTCAGGAACTTAACAAAAAAACAGGAAGAATTAAAATGCATCCTTTCCTGCAATCTACCTAGAACCCTTTTACCTACTGGTATGCCAAAATGCTTTTTAAAATGAATATTTCATTCTTCCTTCAAGAGCCATTACCTCTGCACAGAGTCAGCTCAAGCCTTTTCAAAATGCAAAGCTGAATATTGCCCTGTAAGGACAAAAGAGGAAAGGGACTGGTCTTGGGACAGGAGGCAAGCAAAGGGAGGAACTTGGTAGAATGACTTGGAGAGCTGGACTCATCTTCCTGCTCTCAATAAGGTGGAAAAAAGAAAAAAGTGAGCAGGAGCCAGTGCCTCAACTTTTCCCTTTGACCTAGGCAAAGTCAAGAGGAAGCCAGGCTGGTGGGTCTTTCTCCACCAATCTACTTTTCCTAGTTATGATCTGTGCCTTTCGTTACTTTTTTTGTACTTTTAACATGAATAATTAAGGATTCTGCTTTGGAAAGCACCCCAGTTTAGGCAAAAGTTTGTATTTAAAGTTCATTACGTGCTGAGATCTTTACCTGAGTCAAAGAGTGAACTGGACATAGTGAGCACCAATGCACTGGTGTTTGGATGAGGAGCTACAGCTGGCTTCAAACAAGGTTAAACTTTAAGATTAGACATTATTGAAGAAGTTCAATAACAGGGGGGAAGGAGAAGCCTTTAAACCTCCCCCCTAGAAATCTCAAACTAAACAGAAAAGTCTTTCCATCCATGAAGAGTAAGAAGTGACACCATCCACATCTCTGATGTTTCAGGTAGAGAAAAAAGTGTAGAATAGAATGAGATGTGAACCATTCCTGTTTTCTACAGTGAAATGTCCAAACCTGATCTTTGGTGATTGGAAAACAGATATAATCCTTGTGGTATTTACGTTAACTATGGACCAAGAGAATTCTTTTCTCTTTACTGGCATATATTGTCACCAAAGGCACAAAAATATCTATGGTAACTTTTGTGCCACCTTAATTTGCTCTTGCCATTCAACTTTCCTGCATCGACCGGTCACTTAATGTCAGCAGTGTCACTTTCTGTCAACATTACCATACAGAAGTGTCCAGGATATTAAATGTGCTTGCATGTACAAGTGAAAGGAAGGGAAAAAGTGATCCAAGCATTTCCTGTACTGTAGAAACACCTGAATATTGTTTCAATTGAATTGCGCCTGACCTGTTGACAAACCTCTGCTCCAGAAGAATCTTTAGCCCTGATCCTTAATAACAGTAAATATTGATTTTCTATTAATGAATTCTAAACATATGAGGAAAAGAAAAAAGTGATCAGTGAATGCAAACACAAATATATCTACAGACCTGGTGGAATCAGTTTAACTGCAGTTTCAAGTTCCCAAAGGCAGAGAGACAGTACTGTGGAATATATTTCAGCCATATCAGGAAAGCCCTTTGCAGAATGTTTTTGCAGTCTATGTGGTTAAGCTGATTTGGAAAACAGGCTGGGTTTAATGTACCCTTTAAGCTTGATAAAGAGAGCTTTGCTGAGTAGGGCTAAAGATCTAACCACCCCAGATTCTGAGGATGCAGCAATGCCACCAGCCTTCACCTGGTGTTGTATTATAGGAGGTAGTTTCTCTCCACCTTTTATTGATGGTTATAAAGGAGGACTCTGATCCCCAGCTTGCAACTGTGCTGCATCTTGCATGGTTAAAAAGTCTGCTCAGAAGACATCCCAGAGGAAATACCTTTAAGAGAGGAGGAGGAATTGTTTTCTGTTTCTCTGGTAACTAACATTAAGGCTATCGATAGAGGTTTCCTTCTGGATCCTTCTATGTGGTTTGCCACCCATTGAGCATAGCCCAGGTAAGCTGCCATTTTTTTACCTGTGAAAGCAGCAAGCTGTCCTAGGTACACTCACAGTTCAGTATTTCTTGATGAGCTAACTTTGGTAAAGATTATTATGGACCTCCAGAGAAATCAATCTCCCCGAGAGAGAATTAGATTGAGAATTTAACTCATTTATTTAATTTGTCCCACGTAGTTTGAAGTTCCCACATTGCCTCTTCTGTCAGCAGATCGGTGGAGGCAGGACCTCCAACAAAGTAAGCAAAAGGAGGAGGGTCACCTCTTCCATTAGCACATCCAGATCAGGAAGAGGATGATTTACTATCCCCACCCCACACTCCTATTGAAATGAACAATCCCATTCCTCACAAAGGACTAGTGGCTCTGCTGCATATTTAACTGGTCAGTTCCATAGCTGAAGATGTAAGAATTATAATATGATTGAGCTAATTGCTTCCAGAGGGAAAGAAACAGAAAGAGGCTATAAAAAGGTATGCGATATTTGAAAAATCTGAATTTTTTTTTTTTTTCCCCCCAAAATAATACTGTTCGCAGAGCTTTAAATGTCAGGTGGAACATAAATTACTAATTATTCTTTCTTAAGCACATTTTATGTGTTTCATTAAATCTTTTCTCCACATATCTGTTCATGCTCACGGCTTCCACAGTAAAATTTGGTACAGACAGGTGACAGAATGACTGTGTATTCTGAGCAATTAATTCTGGTCAGTAACTAACTGTTGATATTCATTTCAACCTTGCAATTTTCTAATCTTGAGACACTGAGTTAGCTCAAAGCTGTGTTAACTCTTCTTTTGAAATAACTGGACCAGTAGCTGGTTACAGTCAAAAGAAAGATTCCCATTAACTTTAGTGGTCTGTGAATCAAGCTCTTGATATATATAGAAGGCCCCTGAAAACAAAGTTTTATTTTTTAATGTATTGTCTCATTTGTTGAATAGCATGGCTTGCTGCCCAGTGTTATGGCAGCTCACAATGACTATTCTTCCCACCCATTCTCCTTCTCCTCCTTCCATTAATCAGTGATGGGCTGAATTCAAATGTTTTGGAAGTTCTGTCTGGTTTTGATGTGACGGTACATAAAAATATCTACAAAGTAGTTATTAGGGTGCTTGGTGTGGCTGCATTTGTCCTGGGGAAACCTCCCCCTCCTCTCTGAGAGCAGCAGCACATTTTGTGGGAAGGTTGGCAGCTCTACAAGGTCTTCTTTGAGGCGGGCTCCACTCCCTCTGCCCCAGTGGTACATCCATCATTTTTGGTTTTCCTTTCCAAAATGCTTTTCACAAAAGTCACTTCCTTGTTTCACATTACTCCATGCTTTGTGAATTCAGACTGAAACATGCTGTGAACCAGATCCATATCTGGTGTAAATCAGCATCATCCTGCTGCTCACAGTGGAGCTGCAAAATTTTGCATCCATGGAGGATCTTCCCATGAACCTTCTACCCAAAGAGGTGGTTTTAGGGGAGTGAAAAAAGGTTCATGTGTTTTGGGAAGAGATGTTAGCAGGAGCAGCACATGGACAATCCCACCTAAACAGTGAGGTGTTTCACTTCACAGATACTAAAATCTCTGTTCTGTCTAACGAGACAATTCTGGATTACTCTTTTTTTTTTTTTTTTTTTTTTGATATGACAACCCTCATATAGTACCTCTGGGTACTAGAAACTGGTGCAGAGCAAAAAAAGGACCAGGCTGATGACTATAAAAGAGAGCCCAATTAGTATCATAAACTAACCCTATATATAACATATCCTTTGCACTCCTTATTTCCTTATATAACCACCCCAAACACCTTTTTACAAAGTTGCTCAAAGTTTATTCAAGGATGCATTTGGTTAGATTTACAGTATTTGTCACTTGTTGGCCAAAAGTGACATAAGGGATTTCAGTGCGCTGCTTTTAACGTGGTGACACTGCCTTTAATTTAGCGTAAGTGATTATATATGTTTGACTGTCAAATCACTGTATGTAGCTTTTGTGGTTGGGGGCTTGTTTTATCAAAGAATTCTGCTGAACCTCTTCCAAACCAGAACTCTCATGTGTATAATTATATTGTATTTTCATTATATAAACTTTATTTTTAAGACTAAAAACATATGAAATGATTATGGGAATCTGCATTCTATACAACACCACCACGTACTTGTGGGAAGAGAATTTTATAACATAAACCAAATGTTGTCATTAATAGACAGGTACAAGAAGCATCCATGTGGCCTATAAAACTAACGATGGAATAGAGGGCTCTGAAAATACATGCAACTGCTCCACAGATTAAAAAAAATGTACAGCTACCTGTATGTTGCATTAAAGAGCACCTACTTGATACTCTGTTGAAGGGCATGTCAAAGATTCACAGCCTGCGGTTGAGCAGTACTTGGATAGCCAAGGTAGGTGCTTCCAAAATATCTTTCAAGGTTATACCTCAAAAAAAAAATTACTACTTCATTAATACAATCTTATGACTTCATTACTCCTTGACTGGTGCAGATACAGCTCTGTGAGGGACCTACTTTGTCCTGGAACAACTATTTTGGTGTTTGGCCCTAAAATTGTATACTGGGATTATGTCCTTGGTTTAATTTCATTGTCTTCTGTCACAACCCAATGAGGACCTAATTCCAGATTGAATAGGTGCCACAGAGACCAACATTTTAAGAGATCTGCAACAGAATATTGTTTAAGGCAGGATCCAAAATTGTATCCAACAGCAAGGTCCTGGCCGGGAGGGATAAACTGTGTAAGTTCTGAGTAAGCTGTCATCACCATCATGCCCACAGTCCATATTCATTCATAGTTTGGGGCTTTTTTTATTAACAAGACTGTCAGGCGTTGTCCCTATGTTATAAACAGGGAACTGAATCACCATGTAGATTAAGCAATTTACCAAGAACATACTAAGCATGTCCACATAATTCAGCACTTGAATTCAATTCTCCTTTTGCACCCTTGCTCCACTGCCATAAATAATAAGCTGCCCTTTATTTCAGATCTCTTTGGTAGCTCCTTATGTAATCCAAGCTTTTTTTTTCTCTCTGCCTCAGTAACTTTTGCTTGACTAATAATGATTCTTTAAAAAACAATCCTCAAAAGAAATAAAGACTCTAAAGGGTATGTCATGAAAGCAAACCATTAAAAAAAAATAGATAGATAGATAGATAGATATGCACATACAAATATACACACATTCACACACAGAGCAAACCAGAGGGGACATCCATCATCCACAGAACAATCTGTGAGTCATCTAAGATAAATGCTAACTCTTTCAAGGCAATCCTATACAATAGATCAATAAACATATCTTTAGTTTGTGGCTGGGAATTCAAATCCAGTCATTTACAAGCTAAAAAATAGGTCAAGGAATAATGGTGATAACTTGCCTTATCATCAAGTGGCGAGTGTGGCCATTGTCATCTGTAAAACACTGACAAGCAGACTCACAGGGGTTCTGAGTCTTCAGCTGGAGTGATGGCACAGAAGTCCTTAATGTTAGAGTGCTGTAAACCCAAGTGGAAAATAAAGGCCAGGTTCTGAAAAAAAACCCTCTTATAATTATGCGTAACATAATTTGATACAACAAACTTTTAAAAGGATTACAAATGCAGAAAAATACCTGAGTCAAATGAACACAGAGCTTCCCAATCACCACAGAAGTCACCTGAAGATAGCTTTTCAGGCTCAATGTAGCAAATTCCTGCACGGCATTCTTCCAAGTCTCCAGCCTGAGTCACTTTGAGCTCAACTGCTCTTGAGCAGAGAGAGCTTGGAAGCTGATGAATCACTGTTGAGCAGTACGTATGTTTTCATAATCTTCACTTTAAGGAATGTCCATTCAACATCTAAGCTAATGACCATTGGATAAGGGTGCAGATGGAATGCGGTTTCCACATTTGGAAACACACTGTGATGAATCTGTTCTTTAAGTGTGTTTATGTTTGAGGGACTTTGCATGCAGGCTATCTCCTCAATGGCATGTTAAACTCCAAAGAGAAGAGTGCAAGAGGGGAGGTGGGGGGGGGGGAGGAGAAGAATCCAAAAGGATGGAAAAGCTGCAAAATAGATCTCTTTAGAAGCACTGAAATTGAACTTCCAAGGTTTGAAGAATCTTTCTTATTTAAACAGAATAGTAAACTCCAATAGTTCATCCAAACTCACTATGAATTATTTAACACTGGGGGGTCTGCAACTGCAAAACAAGATGCTGTGTTTTCCAGTATCTCCACAATTGATCTAATTTGCCAGCACATCCTGTGTTCAAAAACTGAAAACTCTCAAAGGTTTGCAAATTATTTTTGTAGATTTTAAAATCTTTACGAATTTCACACAGTCTCCTTCCCTTTTTTCCGTATCTCCGTGCATGCCGATGGATGCTGTCACTGCTGTCAGCTCAAACTTGTCTTTCACAGTCTCAGCAACCATTTTTGGTATAAGGGATGAATTTGAGAGCAAATTGTATTTTAACATGGCATTTTTCCATGGAAGACAATCAGTTCACCTTAGATATTCTGCAGATCCAATACTGCAGTTTCTTACCGTTTTTACAGAACAGAGAGACTAGAGCTAGAAACTTAACAACTGAAGACAAGACAGAATTATCATCAGCTTTTCTCCCAAACTCATGTAAACAACTTCCCTCCTCCCAAAATAACTTGCAAACTACTTTTCCCCCTCCTCATACTTATGTATCCCTCTGCACTTCCTGATTTTGGCAGGGATATTTCAGAAATAGCTATGACAATGGTGTTTCCACTTTGAAAGAGGAAACACTGGGTGGGAGGAGTTATGAAAGGAACAGAGGAAGCAAAGCTGTTTTCATCCCATCTCAAGCTGCACTTTTACAGCGAATAGGTGGAAATGCATCTGGGTGAAGTACATTCACTATGCTAGTGAGCCATCAGAGCCCCATCGCTCTGCAGCACAAGGCCAAGAGCAAATATGCATCAAGCGGAGTGTGTGTGGCTCCTTGCATCATTCAGCCCAGCTGACGCTGACAGGCAGCTCTAAACTGTTGAACAAACTGAATGAATCAAGGTCAGGCCAGAGTCAGCAGCAAGCTTCCCTCCCTCCACCACTCACTGATACATGAAAGGTACTGACTGGATGGCTCTTTAGTGCAGCTTTGTGCAGGGCAGTTATACAGTAGAAGCTCCTCTGTCACATGTTTGTCAGCAATCCAAGATTTTAATTCTGAACTTTTCCATGAAACCAATAGCTATATTTTCTGTCTCGAGCCCGCCGGAGTGCTTGGCCAGGGCTATGGGAATGCAATGTCAAAGCAGCCCATCTATGAATTGAGATTGCTTTCATGCGTCTCCACCTGCTGGCTGGCATTTCAGTAATTGCAATAGCCCGCAGAGATGACAGAGTACTTTCTGAAGTAACAAGCTTACGTGGAAAATGTAACTCAGTTTCCAAGAAGATGAGCAAAAAAGCACGATGAGAGAGATTATTTTCCAACTTGATGAAGAGCAACTTCCTACATCACAGGTGACAGGTAGAAGGCCACTGAGATTTTTCAGGTCAAGCTTTTGAATTTCTGAAGCCTCAGTCGAGAAGATAAGTACAAAGAAAGATTTTTGGAGAGAATTCATCAAGTGTGGAAACACTAGCAGTTTATTTCACTACCAAAACCAGATGCTAAGAATGTTAACGTGCTCTCATTGACACAGTGAAAGAGGGAAATTGTTTACTAATATCTGGAAGCATGAGCATTCTGGGGCCCACAGTGTAGTTTCTGTGTGGTTAGGAAAGCAGTTACTTAGCGAATGGAGACCGGCAGCTGTTTCAAATGGAAAGGAATAGAAATGATTAATGACTTCTATGCTTTAAAGAAATGAATCCACAGGATTTCTTTCTTCTACTGTGCTGTCCCACTTGGCCATTTCTGTCATGTGCCCTGGGACTTTCTTTGGAAGTTTTCAATGGTCTGTCGTGAACTACTCTTTAGAAACTTACTGGACCAGATCTGGAGCCAGACAGATGCCAGCTGTGGATCTGATCCATTTGTACATACATTCACAGACTCTGAGCACAGATTATCAACACTTGATATTCCATGAACTTTGTACTGCAACAGCAATAGTATATCTTGCTCTCAGACCTGCAGTGATGAGCACAGTAATAAATCCTGTTTAGAGTAGGATCAGTGTTACCTTTTTCCTTTTGTAGCCGCATTTTATTCAGGCTATATTATACACTGTAGAAGGCAAAGGGCTCTCTCAGGAACTGAAACAATACAAGGAACCAGCCCTTCCTCTCTGCTAGTCATGTCAGATATCAATACGGATTATTGGCATTTTCTGGTACCATCTTCCGTGCTTTCCAGCAATGGCTTGTTTTTATCCTGCCCAAACTGCTAACTCTATCATCTGTTTCTCACGTCTGCTTTCATTTAGGTTCTTATGTCGGAAGCATAGCACCGGAAGGTGGAAAAGGTTAAAAAGAGGATGAGGAAGAGAAAGAGGAATATGGAGAAAAGAAAAAGGAAGGCTATACAGAGCACAGATAACATTTTCACCGAGTTGTTCGCAGCAAATCATCCAGCCAATTCTGTTAAAGTAGCATTTACCAGGGAGAGTGAGCTCTCCACCGCCTCGACTTCATGGAATTATTTTGAATTTACTTCTGTTTGAAAGGGTACATGTTTTGATACACTAAAGGTTCTTTTGCCATATTTTTGAATATGTGTTCAGAACTGCTAAAGCATGAAATGTGAACGTTTGCTATTCCAAAGTATTATCCCATTTCAAAAGTGGTGTTCCGTATAACTCAGCATTAGGAACAAGATAGTAACTGTAGAAAGTGGTAAAGGTGTCCATTGCACGTCTGTACAATTAAACCCAGCCAGGCATATTTATTACATACCTAGGCAAGTAACATTCCTGATATTTCAGCATATTCAGTTATTGTTAGCACTAGAAACCTGACTAAATTAGCTAGCTACATGAACTCAAACCCATCAAGTAATTTAGAAGGTGTATGAGTTTAATACATCCTGAATGTGTCTAATACCTTGGCTAAGCACTGGCATTCTGCTACAGAGAGTTCTCATAGATTACTTTAAAACACAGTAGGACTGGAAGATGATATTTCCTTGTCTACAAGTATATCGCTCTCAGGTTGTCATTTCGAGACAGGAAGTTACCTGCTACCTGGGGCAACAATGTGAACTTGGACACAATCAGCCTGCTGTCTGATGATATTTAAGAATTAGCCACATAAGGCTTTCTTACAAAGTTGTCAAAAAGGCTCAACTGATTATTTTAACTAAGCCTATTTAAAATACCAGAATAAACTAATGCAAGAAGAGAGCAACTTTTGCACGTTTGAACTGCATGCTTCCTTTACATCACTTATTTTCAGCGTTGGAATAAAGACCAGCTCAAATGAATAGTGTTTCTCTTTCTGTATCTCTCTGTAGATCTCTGTCAGATACACGCAGGTGAATTAGTCCTGATGCCATTCAAAGCTGCAGTGCAAGGATGAGTTTTATACACATCAGCACGCGAAATCACAGATGGAGGTATAAATGCAGCTCTACGTTCAGTCCACTTTACTGAAAGCAGAAGTTGCTCCAAGGGCCTGAATCTTCTTTCACAGTCTATTTTTGAAACTGATATAAGTCAGCAGGAAGTGTGAGAGCGTGTCTGTGTGTGTATCTGTGCTGCTGAGGGCCATATGAGGGCCAGATCTATTTTCTGAAGTCAATTCTTACTCCTGGTTTGTTTTATTGCAAGATACGTCCTGTAAACTTCTCCCTGGTAATCCCAGAGGGTATAATAACAAGCACTGAGGTTTTATTCCTACCTGGATCATCTAGTTGATGTGCATATGGATGGATTCCTCTCTTGTTTTCCTGACCCCTTTTATCTTTCAGGCCAGAGCATCACATAAGTATTTAGCATGTGCTCTCATTTGACACTGTCTCAGTTAACATAGTATTTTACTGTCATGTTATTAATTCTTTTTAAATAGTGCTCAACTGAAGGTCCTTCTGCAGTACAGTATTTTTGCTTTGCTGTCCATCCATGGAAAACTATATTAAAAAAAAAAAAAAAGGCTGTGAATTTTGCATCTTTCTCCACAAGGCACATTGATGCTGAGCAAAATGCCAGGCAGGTGAATAGTCATGTGCATCATTTGGAAACAGATCACACATCAGTTGGTGTTCTCAGGCCTTAGAGTTGCACTAGGAGTGAGGAAATACTGACTTGGAACATTTCACTATGAATACCCTTATTAGCTTTTCTGTTTTGGTAAGGGAATTATTGCCTGCAAATCCTCTGCCAGTCTTCGAGTATAATAACAAACTATTACTATGGAAAATAAAAGTCAGTGGGAAATTGATTGTCTGAGAGGCAATTCAGAAGTCTCTGGTGAGCTGTACGTGAGCCTGATAGTGACTGCATCTTATTGAATGAAAGACTATGAAAATTAAACAAGAAAACCAGCATGGTGCAACAACCTGTGTAGAAAAAAAAAAACAACCAAACAACAGCATAAAGCTGTTCAACAATTTGTGCATTGCTCTTGGTATTAACGTAGAAGATGCCTGATGAGATAGACAGACACATATATCTCTGCAAAATGACTGGCAAGGCAGGTCAGCGGGTGGCTATGATGTGACTACAGTCAAACCCCACGTTGGGCTAGAGCAGTCCCTGTCTCACTTGGGTAACCAAGGCGTCAAAGGCAGCAAAATGCCCTTTCCTGGTTTAGTGACACCTTGTTTCTGGAACAGACCCTTATTCCTCTTCTCTCTATTCTGCAAGCTGAGGCTTGTAAGCACAAGGGGAGAAGTACACTTTAGTCTAACAGCACAAATATTGAAGTAACTTACTTCCCTGGCTAGAACAAGGAGGAACCGTGGAAGGAATTGCAGCTCTCTGAGTCATACTTCCTCCTTGGAGTTTCTCTTGGAGTAGTGCAGCTCTGCACCATGCCTTAGGCTGACATTAGAGTTAAGCTTGTCCATCCTCTTATCCACAAAGTGAGAGAGAGAGAAAGAGGGAAAGACAGTAAGGCAGTGGATTATCATATCCTCAAATCTCCTGATTGCAGCTCTAAATATAGCCAAACAAGTAAAAATCTGTTTCTGGAAACAGTACAACTATTCAGCTCCTAACCCTTCAAACAACATACACGAATAAAACAACCAACAAAAAAACCCCAACCAGTTCTCTCCCAACCAAGATCCTGTATGTGGAGCCATGTTAAGCACATTCTGATCTCCAGCCAGCAAGCGAAAAATTCCCAACTGCCACACCTATCCAGGGTGTGACTAGAGACTATCAACCAGTTTATATTTGCACTTTGATATACAGCACATGCTTAACATCATATGGTGTATCCTTGGAAAAAAAATAGCAACAAGTTTCAACATAGAAATTGTGTTAGATTAGGGGGCCAGAATAAATAAGAGCCAAAGAGTTGTAGAATGACTTGAGGTAGCGTATAAGATCTCATCTTAAAAAATAACATGAAGGCAGTACATTGCAGATGAAACACATAATGAAAAAAACATTCCAAACTTCTAATTTGAGAAAAGATTACAAATAAAATGGGCTCGGGCATGCCAAGTGTAAAAATCTTTGATATGGAAATGCAGTAATGGTTAAATGTAATGGGCTGAAAAATCTATTTATCAACAGTCTGTAATGCCTAGTTGGATCGTCCCATTAGAAAAGCAAATAAGGAGTAGTAGGAGAATATACAGACACTGACAAAAAGTTTACATACCTCCTGCTTTCGTACCGCAAGTCCTTCACCTTAACTACAGATTTTGAGAAGTTACAAAGCTGGTATGAAAACACACCTCAAATGATTCAGGAAATGTGCCCCGAGACCCAGTTTTTCAGGAATCATCTATTGTGTTCAGCTGGAGATATAGTAAAGGGACCTGGCCTCTGGACACTGAAAAGGAGCCTTCTGACATCAGGCCCCCCGTGGGCATCTTGCATTGATATCCCCAAACAGCAGCACCACTACTCATTTCTGAAAACCTCAGCCCAAGCTACCAGCAACTGTGAGGGTGCTCCATAAGGTACATATTCATGAACACGCTGCTGTGAGAAAGACCACCAGATCGTGCTCTATGTGACACTGCCCGACTTCAATGAGCTCCGCGCGGCCAACGGAATGCAGAATTTGGTCCGTTACTGTTACCTCCAATTCATTTTTCTTTTATTCACACTAGTCTTCTATTACATTATTGCCAATGGGCATGTAAGTCATTACTACGCCCTACATGTGAATCACAAATGCAAGTGCCATGGAAATTAAACTCCTTGACCTGCTCGCATTTTTCTCTTTGATGTCGGTCTGAATAGGCATTTTTGACTGGAACATAGTTTTAATTTTGAGAGCTGGCAAGACAACCACAACCTTTTCTGCAAGGAAGTTCACTGAAGAATTCTTTGTTGTTCTTCCCAAATTACTTTCCTAAAGGAAAAGTGTCAACAACTAGCATTGCAGAATGCCCGGATCATATTTTCACCCTGTTTAAGTGCAGGAAATGGAAAAACAGCTACTGTGTTCCTGTTTACACCAGCAAATACACAGTTCTAACTGTATCAGTCTGGCCAAGGTGCAAAATTTCCATTAATCTGACATGGAGCTGAAAATGGCAAATAGCTTTAATTCATTGCTGAGGTCTTCCCTTCATGGTGGCCATCTGGATTCAGGGACATAGCAACCACATGCAACAAATAGGGCAGCTGCGTGCTCCAGGGCTGAGCCCCAAAGGTCCAGAGGGCAGCTGGGACAGTGTTGGGACCTAAGAGCCACCTTCCAGTGGGAGCTTGGGGAAGAAGGGAGGGAAGCAACAAAGCAAAAGCCCTTAACCCCAACCCTCAGGACCTAGATCTGAGCACCTACAAGGTCGCTTGGGAACCAGAGCTCTGGTCTCCTCCGTGCTCACCACTGTAAATCAGGAGGTGTGGCAGTTTCAGCGACTTGGGGCTCCTACTGGCAAAAGGCAAGGTAATTTGCAAGGGATCCAGGACCAATATTAAATTTCCATTTGAAATCATGCGATGTTTTGCTGTAACACTGTAGAGACGTCTGTTTTAAAATCTACAGTTTCCCATCTCACTGTTGCTGACCTGTTTAAAATAATAAAAACAGAAAGCTTTCCAAGACGGATGACACCAGGGCCAGGGATCAAACCCTCACTTGTGTTTCTAAAGACTCTTTCCATGCTTAGAAACCTGGTTCTTGCATTCATCAGACACAGAGGACCCTTCTTTTTTTTTTTTTTTTTTTTTTTACTTTCTTCGCCAGGAGGCTTCAAAAAAGGGGGGTGTCTAGGCCATTTTTTATGCTGCTAGTTTTTTTTTTTAGTTTCAAAAATGGTTCTTAGAGCTGCAGGGTTTCAGGTAAATAAATATTCCAGAACTAGAAAATAAGCATGTATTCAAATTATACATCCATGTTGTTTAAAGGAAGATTTTGTTTCGGACCTGTGGCTATTTGGGAAGAATTATTGTTTGACACACTGTTCTGTTATTTGTAAATTGGGCCTTTCCTAGAACTTTCAGTCTGGCAAAGAGGAAGAAAATAATTCTACGGCTGGGAAGATGGGACAGATGTTGACTTGTTGGAGTTCCAGATGGACTCAAAGACTCACATAAAGTCATATTTTATAGCTAAACTGCTGGAAAGGGAAATTTTCATTACCAAATCATTACAAATAACTCCACAGTTAAGATTACAAGAAGAACAGACTATTTATTTTGAGCCAATTTTTCAAACCTCCTCAAATCCACAAGTATAGCTGATTGACTACAAAATGAATCTATCAAAGCCTGGAACACAACTTTGAGGTTGTTTGGTAAAGATGTAGGAATAATACTTTTGAAACGTCATGATTTTCAGCTTTCTTCTGAGACTTGTTTTCTGCAGAGAAAGGGGGAAACAACCTTTGAGTACTACGCACTAGTTACATCACTGCACTGCTTGTCTGGAGATAGAAGATGAAACTCTGGATTAAGCTAAAGCCAGCAGCATTTAATCATTGATTTTGAAAGAACCAAGGCTGACTGAAAGTAGAGAGAAAAAAGTCAGAGCAAGTATCTTGGTTTTAAAAGTCTATAATGCTTGAAGATGGCACTGCTGGGTGTCTCTGTGAAAACAAAGTAGAGTCACCACACACTGGATACTTGGTTGGTTGGTTGGTTGGTTGGGGTTTTTTTCAGCAGATAGACAGTAAGCAGCACAATTTCTGCTACTATGAGTTTATATTCTAGAGGTGCAACTACATAAGGGAGAATAAACTAATCTGGAAAGGCTAATGGTGACAAAAGTAACTCGGCCAAAGCGCTGGCTATGTAAGGACTTTTTTGAGACTTATTTCCAAGAGATGAGGCTCTAAGTGTTGCTTTGACCTAAAAGAATAGGCTATTTCTGGATATATAAAACACATTTGCTCCCTTTGCAATGAGATTTTAGAAGTTTCCTCTACAAAACTAACTTTCAAATGGACACAAAGGAGGCAAAGTTTGGCTCTAGATCTCAGGAGGAATGCGTATGAGCTCTTAAACCAAACGAAAGCAACAAAAATGTGGATGCTCATGGATTTGTGCATTGGAGGCCTTGAATTTCTGCTAGAAAAACCTCATTCATTAATACAGAGTCACTGTGTGTTTCACACTGGCGAGGTGGACAGGACAAAGGCTCATCAACAGCCACGAGAAACCAAAAGCTCTAGCTAGTACGTGCTGTGCTGCATTTGAAAAAGAAGGACTGTAATGTGAGGAAAAAAAAAAGTCCAGAGCTGTCCTGTGCATGAGAAGTCTTCTGGTAAAAAAAAAAAAAAAGGAGTTTGTGCTAGAAAAAGGGTGGGCAGGCTTTGGAAGTGGATACTGATGTTCTCTATTTGCTTCTCAGCCCTGCCAAATAATTCTTATAGTGTTGAGCAAGACAATTCAATTTCTCCAGTTCTGTTCCTGAGACAAGGAGATAATAAAGAATGATTTCTGTCTGCACTGCTTTGTTTCTTTTCTCTATATGAACAGCAAGCTGCTCAAGACCAGCGTTGTACCTTAACTGGATGTACTTACAGTGCTTAGCATGGATGGCTCTCAAGTCTCTGATGTGGCCTCTAGGCACAGTGGTATTATAGAAATAATAAACTGTGTATTTATTTAGTTAATTGTAATAACTGCAATCAGGATATTAGACCTAATTTTAGCTTAGTGTAAATCAGTTCATGTTCATTGATTGGTCTGCTCTTTCTAAGCCTATTGCTTGTGACAATATTGGTTCACAAGCAGGATGTCAACATGAACATGGTGATTTCTATTGTTTGGGTTTGGGGTTTTTTTTTCCCTGTGAAATGAGCAGGTGAGGATGCCTTAGTGCCTGGAAGAAAACTGATTTAGAACATATTTTAAATATACCTGTCACCTATCAATTTGTGAAGATGCAGAAGGATATCATACAACATAACAACTTCAGGAAGAACGCCTTAATTACTGAGAGGTATGTTGAACACATGCTGAATCACCTTCACAGAGGCATCCTCCTATGCCTTATCTTACTGTTGCAATGTCTTTATCTTACTGGCACAAACCCATATTTTATTTTCCTAGAGGAGATCACGTCAAAGTGCAAAGCAACAATTCAGCACCCGATGAAGCCCAGCAGAATTATTTCTTTGATGACAAGAAGCACAAGGATTTTCAAGACCTTTCCTGTGGCTGCTGAGCACTTTCTCTCAATTTCTGAGCATCCTTAGACTCAGCTATGTTTTCAGATCTTAAGATGTACTTAGCACCTCAACAGTTTTCACTCCTGACATATATGGATCTCTCCTGTTTAGTTCAGGAGGATCACAGAAACGTGATCCTAGTAGCATCCCAATTTGGTGTTACATCAAACTTTTTCTCTCTTTTAAAAAGAATTCAACAAATTTTCCTCTCCAACAGTGTTCAGCAACCTACAAGTTACACAGAGACATCAGAAGACTTTAATGCAGCTTTTCAGAGTAAATGAAACCTTTTTTTTCGGTGTGGTTGCCTTTGTAATAACAGTCTTCTTATTTGTTGGATACTTATGTAACGTAAGATGAAAAGACATTTTATAGCCTTCTGGCAAGAGGACTTAAAATTAACAGCATACCTGTGGCTGCCCTAAGCCAGGGAGGGAGTCATTTTCAGGCCATGGGAAAACTGCAGTTTTGCATCCTTTGCTTCTTCTGACTTACTGGTATTCAGTATTTCCATTGACTTGATTTTCACGAAAGCATCATCATCATGCAGAAAAAGGGGGAAAAAGAAAAAAAAAAAAAAAAAAAAGGGAATTTATTCTGATGAAAGAACAAGAGACCAAGGTGGTAAGTGATAACTGTCACCCACCAGCATTTCCCCAAAGAATGTCGTGGTTTAACTTATTCTTTCATTTTATATTTTCATGCCTGGCTGGGCTCTCCCATCTCCTGCAGTCAATTGGCTCTCTATGCCAAAGCTATTAACTGTCCGATTACCCCTGGCAGCAAACCCAAACAGATGCAGTGCACATCCAGAGGCAATGGATCTTCAGCTTCCCGGTACCCTTATGGGCCATATCCTGCCAGCCATCCACAGGCAGCCAGACTCCCGCTGAACTTAAAGGGTGTTTTACAAAACAATCAATGGCCCTTCACACTGACTCCCTCTCAACATGCAAAAAGGAAAACCACAAGAAAAGATAATGATCTGGGTTTTGATCTCACCCATACTGGGCTGACAGTAGGGTAATCCCATTGACTTCAGCTGATTTATTCCGTCAGTCAAATGAGTTTCACAGGCTTTGGGCTGGGCCTTTAAACAAATGTAAACTTGATCAGAATCAAGCCCAATCACATTCGTGCCCATTCTTGCTTTGAATTTTTGTCTCCCATAGCACGTTTCCACCTGGAACCGATTGACCTCGGTGCAGAATTTTAGTATTTAAAATTACATTGACAACTATTTTCAGAAAAGGTAATTACTCTCCATTATAAATGCAGAAGACTTTTAATCCTTAAAGAAGAATGCTTGGAGATCAAGTTTCCTACTCATCCCCATTGATTACCAACAAATAGATACGTCAGTGCTACAGTCCCTGAAGTAATGCAGCTGGTGAGGACATGCCTGAGCCCGTTGGCTCGGATATTGCTGGCTGCAGCGTGGAGCATACCGTGACCAGCAAAACCACCCAGGCCCCTGGGGAAATACCTGGGCTACTGGCCTGTCCCAAGCATCAAGGCTGCTCTACTTACGTGGCTATCGATACCTGTGCTAGCTGGTGGGGAGGCAGGTCTGGGGAGCTGGCTACGTGAGCTGTTGTCACTGCAGGGGAGATAAAGTCAGGGTTCATGAAGGTGGGTGAATCTAACCTTTGGCTACATCCCAAGGCTTTCAGAGCCCCGTGGGGTCGGCAGTGCAGGGCTTTTGCTCTTCTTGGCCCAGCCACTGGAGGTGGGGGATGTGGCAGGCAGCAGAGCACGGACGGCACAGTTTATGTGGAGGATATATCAGGTATGACCCTGCCTGGAAAAAGGCCTCTGTTTTCACAAAAGCCCTGTGAGATCTGTAACTACCCGAGGTGGCCGAGACCCCAGTTTCACGGCTCAAGAAGGTATGCAACTAATTGGTATATTGCACCCACTGGGGATCAGACAGACCAGTGCTAGTACTCCTGCATTAGACATGCAAATGCTCCTTTGCCTCTTCAGCCTTTGGGTTGTTTGAACTTTTTCTCTCAACAGTAACAATCACCCGCAATACTAGAGATGGCAGCGATATTAGATCAGAAAATGACTCACCACTGAACTAGCCCTGTCAAGCAAGGTAAATACAATTTAGTTGTTAGCTAATCTATTTTTGTTTGTGTTCTCAATTCATCCAAGACACCGATTACACCGCAGTCTATCATGCTAGCATTAGGTATATGTTGTTACAACGTTCTTTGCTTTGTAAAGCGAACGTTTACGAATACAATAGCTGTATCTGTCTGTCAATATTACAGCACTGCTGACGTACCCTGCATCAGCTCTCTGTGTCATAATGTCTAGAAAAATATTTGGGGTTTTCAGGAGTTAAATTTTGAAGCAGTGACATTTAATTTAGCAGCATCTAAGTAACTAGAAGTCTCATCTAAGATACACTTTTGCTATCTGTCATCTCCATCTGCCAGATGTTCCTTCCTCCATCTCTATGACTAAATTTTTGTGGCTTGATACTGTGTTGAATCAGCTTTGGACTCTGGCCTGAGAAGGAAGGTTGACAGGGGCTGTTTCAAGAGGCCTTGTAGGATGCTTTTGCACCTCCATGCTGAACTTGATCAGTGCAAGCAGCTCTCAGGGGTGCTCAACACCTCATAAAGTTCTCCTCCTGAAAGAATTCAGGCTTTGCATTTATTTATTCGCATTGTACTTCCTCTCACTTTGTTTTTAGTTTTGTTTAGCACTTATTTAGCACCTTTTGGAAGGCTATTTATGGAAATTTTTAATTTTCATGATAAAGAAAGTGTTTTGCAATTAGGAGAGGAAACCGTTGATCTTGATAATAGAGAGAAAAACTTCCTAACTTGCATGGTTGGCAAATCCATTACCAGTCGCAGAACTTGGCAAAACAGTAAATAGGCAAAAGTGTATGGTAAAAAGGAGGTGTAAAGCATCATAAAACACGCTGTCTTCCTCTAGTGGAATTTAATACCAAGTAAGTTGGCATACCAGATAAGGCACTTGTCAACTGTCACTGTTTTATGAAAGTCTTTACAGGCTCAAGTCAAAGATCTCAGCTACAATCACTTCACGATCGAGACTTTTTCTGAGAATCAGTAAGAGATAACTGATTATTTTCTGCAAGCTAGAAAAAAAACCTGTGGCTTTGCAAAGTTCCATCATACGTATAACAGGACTTAATAATCAAGATTTCTGCCCTTTGCCTAAGCCTGACGACAACATTACGAGGAAAGGACCGAAACAAAAACATTAGCAATGAATTTACGATACTTTGCAACCCAGACAGCTGTGGACATTTTTCAGGAGAGGTATGAACCCACACTTGCTGTCCATCATTATGTTTGCCTTCTACCGTGGCCCTTTAGGCCTTTTGTCATATTTCTACCGAGTGTGAGAACTTCTTGCAGAACCTACTGGTTAATCATGATATGTTAAACAAGCTGCTTAGTGATGTGGGAAACCATTGCAAAGATACTTACCCGAGACTGATACACTACACTACGTATATAACCTCTTTCCATCTGATAGTACTATCGTTTGGTATGGGCTGTGTGGGCGCCTGTAGTTCCTATCAGCCCAAGCTGATGTTCATACCACATTTCTCATGCAGATGATTCTGTCTCCCAGATTTAACCCGTAGGCTAGAACAGAGTCAGGATGGGATGAAAATGAGTGAAGTAACTTCTGTTCTCCCTCTTGAGCACGTAACACTGCATTGTACTGCTTGTCAGGTACATTTTGAGACAATAGTATATTTTTCTCATCTATAGCATGATATTATCCTCATTATCATTACTATTATTACATGATATCATTTAAACTAGTCCAAAATTCCATACCTGTCTGCAATTCCATCTCTCTCTTGATCACCTGAGCCAGGTGGATGAGATAACTATGCCACGAGTGAAGCCAGGGCTGGCCCAAGACAGTTGGGCTCCATCAGCTTGGAAGCAAAGGTGGCAAAGAGGGCTTCTAAAGAAGAGGTAGGTTTGTGAATAAAGGCACATTAAATATGTTAACTTCCCTTGTCAGAAGAGCAAGAAAGAAGATCCAGCCTGAGCTGCAGATCTGGCTTTCCTGGTAAGAAGATACATTTGTGCACACAAGACCTGTGTCTGAGCAGCATTTCCAGCCAGCTCCACTGGACTAAAGTGTGACAGCACTGTCTGAAACAGCCCGGCAGCAGTTACTGCCAGACACAAAACCCTGAACTCAGCAGCCCGAAGTGGTGTAACAGATCTGTGGCCTGATCCTTACCCTCTTCCAACTCCTGCCTGCACTTTGTAGTAGGTAAATCTTAAGAGTGACTTTTCCAAAGGCTGACTTGTGAAAGGATGGATGCCTTATGGGCTGCCTGCTAGGCATGCATGGAAAGCCAACATCTGGCTTGGCAGCCTCCTCCTTATCTTCAGACTGATACCATCAACGGTCTCAGTCTATTCTGGTTTGGGACTAATTCTTGCTAGCCCGTAAATGACTTGTGAAAGTGGTTAAAGCTTGGATTTTTAGGTGGGTTTAGGGACTGATGCACCCACTACTGTAGCTTCTATCTTACTAAGGTCTGGATTCAGTGTAGGACTCAGATATTTGAAGAACAGCACCTATTCTTCTCAACATCTAGTCCTATGATGTGTGGCCCTGGAGTGGGATGACAATCTGGAGCAAATTGGCTTAACTATATGGGGATTCCAGCAGTGACAACAGCACCCAGTGTGACCAGCTGCTCTCTGGAGGAGGTTTGGTCCATTTTCATCACCCCATCACGTGGCTGTTCCTAACTGACCCCAGCTGCCAAATCCTTCTCAGGACAAAAGGAGCTGAGGTTTCTCACAAGACAGTCCCCCTGAAGCAACGCGCTCTCGGCTTCCCTTGCTTGTTGCTATTTCAAATAATACTCTGTTGCTGTTACATTTCTGCTGTAAGGATAACAACCAAGAGTGAAAAAAATATTTTTATAGCACAGAGGGTGGGCTAAGGAAGAAGGGAAGCTGCACTTGCAAATTCCACACATTGCACTTGAGTTTTCGCTTCTCAGTGCAGGAACTGTGCGCTGGGAGTCTCGCTGGGATTTGTATCAGGACTGTTTCTCCTTGTGCTGACAGCATATGGGAATGGGGGAGATCTTTGGGGACTATGGGACTGCACCACAGTTATCAAAAGGGCTGCTTCAGGCACCATCCAGTGAAATGCATCGGAAATGCTAGAAAAAAAAGCAAAGGGGTTAAAATGGCTTAATGTCAGAAGGAGATCCAAGACCTCAGTGAGCCCATCAGCAAAAACCCTTCAGCCTGCCAGGCATCATCAACGCCCCTTATTTCTCCAGGGAAGCCATGATGAGATTTGTAATGTTTTCTCCCAGATACTATGTTTAGAACTCAAGTTTCTCCTTTTTCATTCTGGCCCTTGATTATCCCAGGCCATTTCTCACCAGAGACGGAATTGGCTCCTGTGGCTTTGGACGAAACTATCCTGATCCATGCACTCTGTGCTGAATCACTGCCATGCTCTGCCCCAGCGCTCCTTGCACGTCAGTGGTGCTGCATTTGATTAGCTTGTGAAGTGCAGTGGGATCCTGTCTGAGGAAGGTTACTATAAACTGCTGGTAACAGCTGCCTGTGCTGTAGATCCGTGGTTAGCATCAGCAGTTTTCTGTGGAAGAAAATCCCGCGGATGTCTGTGTGGGCTCCTGAGAGCTCCAGGGAAAGCTGAGAAATGAATCCAAGGTTGAGGATGGTAACTCGGTGATATAAGTGAAACCAATACATATTTTCACCTACACTTTTGCTTTCCGCTGAAATGCTTTCAACTGTGGTAGCACCAGCAAGGAAGAATATGACCTCAGTTCCCCTTTATGGGGTGGGAACAGTTGTAGTAAGGGGAAATCGATGCAAGATCTTCCGTAACGGTTGGACTTGATGATCTTAAAGGACTCTTCCAACCTAAATATTCTACAATCTTATAAAATCACACCAGCAGAACCATGGTCAGGAGATAACACAGAAAAAAAACACACCAAAGTCCCCGTTCTTTGGCACTTACAAGCTTAATTAAAGGGTAATGTAATCAAGCCGGTGATTAATCATAAACTTTTTATCAATGCAGAATGATACATTTTCCTGCCAAAGACTCCTGCTCACATTTTGCTATCACTCTAACTTCAGCAAGTACATGCACTCAATCCTGCCCCACTTGGCCAACATGAGCCCAGAGCAGCTTTCTGGGAACCTATGGAATTATACCAGAGTAAAATCAGCCCCAGGAGACAAGGGCAGGTAATGGGATCCTTCCTTAAACTCCAATACCTACACAGAGTCAAACAAATGGATCTGAATCTATATTTCCTATGAGGTGATAAGAAGATTTTTATGGCACAAGCAGTGCATTGCTTTTCAGATAAACTACGTGTTCCTTAGGGGCATTAAATTTATAATCCTTGAGGCAAGGGCGTGCAGTATCCTTGTTCCCAACAGTACCGAGGGGCATGAAAGACACCAGCGAGGCAAAGTCGTACCTCATCCTGCTGGATAATGCTGTTACTGTAAGAGGAGGGAAACAGAGGGGTGGTAGTTTGCCACAGCCAGCAAGAACAAAAAGGCCAAGAGTTTACAATGTTCAGATTCCCGTGAAAGGAGAACAGCCTTCTCAGTCCCTTCCTGTAGGATTCCTCGTGCAGTTGCGTCAACCCCACCGCAATGCTAAGCCAGTCTGCACACGAACACAAAGGCAGAACATCCCACTCTGCAGCAAATAAAGCCTGAAAGAGGGAAATACCACTAACTTAAAGTACACGCCGATATAGGAGGGTCTCTTGGCAGTAAACTCCCACACTGTAGCCTTAAACCTCAATGGTCTGCGAAAGTTATTATGAGATGTTTTTATCATTCAGCTTCATTCTGACAGGACTCAGTGATGTGTATTACAGAAGAATACTGTTAAGCTAATCATATTAATACCAAATCTTTGTAATACAATAGCTTCAAACATTCTCAGCAAGGCAAAACTTGACTTTTCAAATTACAGAAAGACAAAGCTTCTAATGATGTTATTTTCCTACTGCTTCCCCAAGTCCATCTGTTAGAGCTGCTAAAGATCAAGGGCCATCATTTCTTTTTTTCTACAGAATGAATGGTGGAAAAGATACTTGGCTTCCCAGGGCCTAATTCTGCACTTTCTTATTCCCAGGGACAGTCTCTTCAGGCATTATCAATCTGTCTTTCTCTTTTTCTTTTTTAGACATGCCTGGTATAAGTCATGTCTGAAATATAATTCCTTATTTCTGCTACTGATGACAGCTTACATTATTAAAAGGAATTTTGAAGTTCTTTTTACGTTTCTCATTTTCACATTATTATTATTTTCCTTTCTGCATTTCATTCAGTTTTGGTAGCAGAAGGAGACTTATTTGAGTCACTTTTTCCTTCTGTTCATTAAAACTAATTCTACTCTCTTTGCACTTGATGGGCAGCTAAAAGAAGAGGAAATAAAAATACAGATAGTAAATACTCTGAAACACTCACCAGTGCAGAACTATAATTACTTAAAGAAAATAAACCAAAAAATTGCATCCTAAAATTGTCAAGAAGGGCCCTTTAAGCTTGAAACAGGAGCAAATTCTTTCAAACTTTCCCAGAGAATAGCAGTGACCTTGCAGATCAGATAACCCATGGTCCACAAGAGTTCAGATATGTCATCAAGACTTTATTTTACTGCTTGATGTTCCTTGGCCTAGTTGTTCCAACCAGGATAATTGCACCAGCCCCTCAAAGAAAAAACCGACAACAGGGCTGTACAACCAGGACCAACGTCAGCAAAGCAGAGCTGGGTGCATGGTAGGAACAAGGATAAATGAGACACTGTGTTGAAGGCTGGATTTTTGCTGAGTGACTGTAATCTGATGGGTACAATATATTAAAACTAATGGAAACATTTGATTAAAAATATGCTAGATCTTTGCACAAAGTCTTATCACAAAGCTGTCACAGGCAGGCAGCCAAGTGCTTAGCTGCAGCACAAGTGACCATGATAGAAATCCACAGGCCCCAGTCTTCCTCCTTCCATGGAAAGCTTGACAGAAGGATACCTGGGGCCCTCAGACCTCTGCTGCCTTTAAATGTTTACACTGAGAGACCCAAGTTCTGCACTCATCACCTTTAAAAAGACAGACAACTCTGCAAGAATCATCTCATGCCCGTGACCTCCTGGTTTTATGTTCAAGAAGGCTTAACCTTCCCAAGGAGTCACCTGCCTTTGTGGCAGGTCCTCTGAACAGCCTTCAATCTCCATGCTTTTATTCCAGGAAGGAGACAGTGTGGTCCTCCCGCTTGTAGCAAAACCTTCTCAGAAGGCCAAACAGAAGCAGTGAAGCCCTGATCTCTCTGAGGAAGGTTTCAGCGAGGCTGAGAGGCCATCATCAATGCTGGTCTGCCTACAATATCTTCTGCATCCCACCAAGAAGGGAAAGCATCTCAAACCCCCTTGTCCCTTCTCAGTTGCTTTGCAGCCAGCTTGATTTCAGTGACAAATTTGCATTGCTGTTCCCTTACCCTTAGTTATTGCTGGAAGGATGTAGGAGCCCCTAAGAACAAGAAATAAATGCATCCTGGCCAGCCTAAGAACTGCTCCCCTTAATTCTTTCCCTAACAGGCCGTAGCTTGTGAAAGCAAATAGGGATTGCATGTTAGCACAAAAACTGACTTCAGTTTATCTCCATTGATTTTTAGTATTGACTAAGACTTTTACTTGCATTTTACTTGCGTTACACAAATCCTTTTCAAAGTTGGTGAGGATGGAGCAGTTCCTGTCAACAAACTGCATTTGTCTGACTCCAGTGTGGCCGTTTCAGGGAAGCAAACCAGAGGAAGATTAATCATTTTCAGCAATGGCTACTGTCTAGATTAGTTTAAACTGCACCCTTAGGCTCCAGTTCAGCAATGTATTTAAACATAGATTTAATTTTTAAGCATATGAGGAATTCCGATGTGCTTATTTAAAGTTAGGCACACATCTAAAAGCTTTTCATGAATTAGTTTCTAAATCATTCGCTATCGATTCCATCGATGCAAATCATGGCGCTACATTATTTGATTACTTCAGAAGTAAGAAAAAGTATTCTTGGTATTTCTTGAGAAAGTTTTCCTACTTTTATACTAACATTTTGCTAAGATTCAGCTTTTTTAACCAGTTCCAGCCCCAGCCTGAATTCAAAGCCAAAGCTGGGATTTGATTAAATACTTTGGTTGTGGATAAAATATGCTCAAACTACACACAGATTTTCAAGAGGAGAGATAAGGTGGGGGCGTAGCTTTATCATCCATTTCAAGCAAAAAAGTAGCCATTCCCCTTTTTCAGATCCTTCCTTTCCCAGTCCAAGATTCTGGGAAATCACCTGCACTTTTCAAGACGCCACAATTAGCACTCAGACCGTGATACCCACACATCTGACACAAGTTTGTGCCTGGCAGAGACCTCTGTGTATATTTTGGGTTGGAAATAAGCATTATCTTGTTTGGGTTTTTTTCCCCTTCGGGTGTTTGCAGTGTGGGATCTACGTGCCATAGCATTTACCAACTGGGAATCTCTGTCCCATGATCTCACCTAAATTCGCTGTATTCACCCAGACTTCATCTTTAGCCCCATGCAATCACGACTGGGGAATCCCATGAGAGCATCCTCTGAATTTTTTTATCTGCATGAAAAAGACCTTCCTGACATAGTGAAGCAAATGAAGGTTTTACACATGCTGCCTGAGCTGTACTGTTTTTGGAATAACTGGGGATCCCATCAACAGCCAGCAGCAGACTTAGCACTTGGATAAAGCCATGTAAGTTCCAAGCCAGGAATCGAGAAAACAAAGGATAAAGGGAAATTAGAATACAATGACATCACCTTCTTAATTTTGATTGTTCCTTACTTTGGAAACAGACACTGATGCTGCTAAAAACTCTTCCTAGGCCAAGGTAACGATAAGACTATAGAAAATGTCACACTTTGGAAACAAAGCATCTCTGATGTAGCTGTTAATCAAAACGGACATTCATGTAGTATTTTGACTTTTTTTACTTTAACCCCTCTGAAATGTAATCCACATTCAGAAAAGCGATTCCCCCCCCACCCTACCCCGCCCCCCCCGCACCCCCCCCCCCCCACCCCCCCCCACCCGCCCCAACATCACCACACGGACACGAAAGAAAAGTAACAAACCAAGAAAAAAA